>JANIPN010354899.1:0-182976 GCA_027478595.1 Erythroxylum anguifugum
TCGAAGGGGAGCCTTAGTTAGGATTAATACTAAAAAATAGAATAAATAGATAATTCGTTCCTACGTAAGATTTGCTGTATTATATTACCACAAGTGACGTACCGTGCCCCCGAAGGGAAAAAATTATTTATAAAGATTAAAGTTATTAATATTAAAGTTTATAATAAATTTATATAAGTAATTAATTAGAAATAAAGAATTATTATATTTAAGGCTTAATTTAAGTATTCCCCTTTTATAATCCGACCTTAAATTAATAACTTTAAAAAGCTTTATTATATATTTTTACAAAATAAACGCCTTAAATAAAAAGTAATTAAGTTTAATAAAGATATATAAAAAGAAAAGCCTTTCGGGGGCACGGTACGTTATTTATAGTAATATAATGTAGCAAATCTTACGTGAGAACGAATTATCTATTTATTTTATATAATTTTTAATATTAATTTTAATCAAAGCTCCCCTTTAATTAAAAATAAAGTAATTTTAAGACTTACTTACTTATTAATTAATTTATCTATTTATTTCTTAGCCTTTATATAATTTAATATTATATTCGCTTATTTATTAATAAAGTTAAGGGACGGCTTTTAAGGAAGGGATGGATATATTATATATAAGTACTTATATAAGTTTTTATATTATAAGATTATATATAAGTAAAGTAAAATACGTAATTTAAAACTTAAAGGTGCGAATAAAGGTATAAAGGTAGGAGGAAGGTAAGGTATATATATATATATATTATATACTCGTTTTATTATACTATTACGTATTTTATTTATTTATTATATACCTTATATAATATTAAATATTATTATTAAATATATATTATCTTCGTTATATTATTAATCTATTTAAAGCCTCGAAAGGCTTATATTATTATTATTCTACGTACGAGTATCTTACGTTATTAACTCGTATATTATACTTTATATGAGCGGTATATATTATTATTTTTACCTTTTACTATTATAAAAAGCCTCTATATAACGTCTAGTTAATATAGAAGCTTTAATACTCACTCGTCTATAGGTTTTGAGCACTTAGGCCTATAATAATATTATATATAATATTTTAATTTAAAAAGATTAAGGATATTATTTTAATAAAGGGCTAAAATATACCTTTAATCCGAGTATTAATATAATTACTTATTTATAATAATAAATAATAAACCTTTAAAACTAACTTTTCTTTCGAGGTAAATAAAGCCTAAAAGAAAGATTAAAAGGACTAAAAAAGAATAAAGAGTTTAATAATGCTTATTTCTTAATATATTAAATATTTTAAAATTAAATAAATTAATAAAATTATAAATTATATAAATTAAATAAATTAAATAAATTAAATAAATTAAATAAATTAAATAAATTAAATAAATTAAATAAATTAAAAAGGGAGGCGGAGAATAAAAAATGGAGAAAAAGGAGAGAAACTTATTATATTATTAATAAAGCGAGTTTTAGAATTAAAAATATTAATTATAAATTTAATTTCTTAAAAAGCTTAAATATAAGTAAATACCTATAAAAGTAAAAGATTATATTAAGATAATATAAGAAGAATCTTTTGTATTATTTTAAATTAATAATATAAATATTATTAAACAATAATAATTTTTATAATATTAAGTTTTAAAGATTTAATACATAAAATTTATATATATTTTTTATACTTTTAGTATTTTATATTTTTAATATATTTACGTATAAGTTCACTTATATATTTAGCGGTATTACCGCTCGGGTGGCGGTAGGGTCCGATATTACCTATATTTACTTTTCCGTCTCTTCTATTTTCTAGGCAAGAAACTAATATAGCAAATATCCAAGACACATACTATATTTGTTTATTATTGTCCAACCGACAATGCTATAATAGCGCACTTGCGTCTGAGAAACGTCTATCTTGTCTTTTCACTATTATTCATCACAAAACATTATTGATCACACTATGCATCACTTGTGATTTTTCAAAAAGCGATGCATAGTGGTGGCTTTGGACAACACGAGCGAATTCTCGAAATTGGTTTATCTGGTCTCAATGACAGCTCCTGTGCCCTGAAAAGGCAAGTCACTTGGCTGCAGGGACGTGATCAAGTTTTTCAATGGTTTCGTTCGCGAATCGTGTCAGCTCTACCCTTCTTCCAGTGGTATGTCAGTGCCGGGACGCATCCTACCATCCAGGCCACACTTTTGTACGACCTTTCGTGCACTTTGAGAATACACGCACCAGTCACGCAAACTTCCTCAGCATCTCGGATTCTGACTCATGTCTGGCATTGTCGGTGATTCGGTTGCCTCTGACTGAAATATCAGACGGCTCCTACCACGTTCTTCACGTGTCTGTTGTATCACTTGCGCCCCCAGTTCGTCATGCATTCCGGTCTCCGAGATCCTTGCGAGACCAAAGCGGTCAGCCGAGTTGGAGAGCGATGACCAGACGGAGCTGAAGCATGTCGTGGTTGGAATCGCAAGCCACGATCAGTAGACTCGTGGGATTTGCTCTCGACTCATTGAGATGCCTCGCATCGTGCAATCGATCCGCTTCCTTTTTCAGATAATTTCAGTATACATAGCAGGCAATGGGGTTGGACGGCCAGTCCGGCTTCACCGCTCCAATCAGAAAGATCAGACTCGTTCGGTCTTCAGCCTCCGCCTCTTCTTCATACACGGGGTAAGCCTTCTCCGCGGAGCTGGAATCCACTGCTCATACGTTCGCTAGGTAGGTGGAATAGCTATGCTAGTTGTTGATTTACTAGTCAGCAGGACACGAACTGCAACCCAAGCATGGACCGAAAGCCCTTCGTCCCTGAGTTGTACTTTACGCGTCTGTCCAAATGACTCGCATCAAATGCCGCTGGATTCAGCTCGCAAAGCTAATAATCGAAAAAATATGGGGGTTGCGGTTTGATGGCCTGAGCCAAGATTTACCGGCTGTAAGAGGAAACTGAAGCCGGTGGGTCCAGCGATTTTAGCGCCGCCTTGGTCGTTGAACCTCCCGCATAACGTGCTTCGAAAGAGGCTTCTCCGCATGAGCGCTGCCGAGCCGCTTTGCCTATTGAGTGTAGGGCAATGTCGTGGAAAATCGAGATTTCCGCTGCTGAAATCTTCAAGCTCGTGGACTAATGGTGAGGGGGCGGAGGGCCACCAACAACCGTGTGCTGAGACGAGCGGTGTCATCCTGCTTAGTTCCTGATATTTATAAGGCAGATGACACCTGACCGCCATGCAGAACAAGAATAAACCAGTGGCTACCGACTTTCGCCTGCGACGGTGATTCCCTTGGCTTAAGACGCCAGCAGCTCGCTTGCCAGTGGCAAGACCAGCCCCCATCCCGGCACCAGACGCAGCATCACAGCGAATTCTTTATGCCACGCTCAAAGTACAAAGCCACATGAATCCAACGGAGCTTAGCATGAGGAAACAGACGCGGGGTACCACTGCCACTGATGCTGTCCGTTGCTGATGATTTGCCTTGATGGCGCAGACTGTCATGCTATCCTTTTCCAGGGTGGTAAGAAAAACTCGCTTACAAGTCAGATCAGATCGCGTGCTGCAATGAAGAGAATACAGTCGTGGGAGTTGAGGTTTGACGGTGATGAGGAGCAAAGGCACAGAGCTCCGACGACCATGCTTAGCGTTCAAACATTTCTATAAAATAATAGGCAGGGTACAGCTTCGATTGATGATGTTTTCTCGTTTGTCTAACAATATCACCTTCAATAGTCTCTCATCTCGATTCTGCTAATCTTTTGTTCGGTCAAGCGCTTATATTGAGTTATCATGTCTTCTTGCCCCAGGAAGTCACCACGCTGCCAGCGTTACCGTGATAATCCGAGTAATGAAGTTGATTATTCTACACAGGCAGAGCACTCTTCTTCGAGCTTGCTCGATTTTTCAGCCCGGGACTGGCTCTGCTCACTGCCTTGCATTGGTCAAGCCATCTCCCTGGGGCCTGATGATAGTGACAGCGAAGCCGAGCAGTCTGAGAAACCTGAAGAACAATACCCCATCAGCGAGAAATACAGCAAATATCCGAGCTCAGCCAGAGGCAGAGTCATTGACATGAGCTCAGTGCCGACATGGGACGGTGACGTCAAGGACCTCTTCGTGGCCCCATTCTGGCTACCTGAGGCCACAAGACAAAAGACTGGAGCAGGATGGATCGGTGCGATGAAGCATTTCGGCGCGATTATGCCAGATGGTCAGCCACTGACACTGGACAAGTACGAGCACGTCAAGTTTCAGGCAAAGACCATCTATGACCACGTCGCTTCAAGATCAATGCCAGTCACCAGCAACGCAGCAGAATACTTTCCCGACAAGGCATTGTCCCTCTTCTCAGCTTGGATGAATCACGGATGCCCGAAAACGAAGGCAGAGCTGGTCGGCCCGACGAAAGCGCCAGCACAGCTCACGCCAAGCTCATCAACATGTCGAGTTCGGAAGGACATCCGAGACTTGACTGCTCAAGAGCTTCAAAGCTTCAGGGCCAAGCTGCAAGACATACTGCAGATTGACAAGCCTTCTTCAAAGTGGCAGGAGCTGGGCGAACTTCGTAAGTCGATACCCTTTCCACAAAAGGATAGATTGAAAGATGGTGAATGGTGACTGACCTCGTGGTAGACGCTTGGTGGTGCCTCCACTACCAAGAGGCGACCTTCTTCTGGCACCGCGCCTGGCTCAAGTATGTGGAGGAGCTGATCGACTTTCCCATCCCTTACTGGAACATGTTCGCTGCCGACGCAGCGGATCCCATGTCACCTCACTGTGGTCTTCCTCAGATTTTCCTCGACGAGACGTATGTGCATCCTGACGGCACTACCCGTCCCAATCCTCTCAAGTACGCGCTCGCATTCCAGGGCAAGTCAAAGAACGGCAAGAGTCAATGGGTGCAACGCGATCCGATCCTGCAGGCGGGCCGGCCAGCTCTCAATTCCCCAGATTTCAAAGCATGGAAGGAAAAGATTGCCTTCTTCAACATGTACAGCACGCAGCTGATCAACGCAATGAGCACCACTCGCTTCAGCACTCCACAAGGTATTGGCATCCCATGGGAGAACATCCCGACCTTCAGCCAGGACGTGGACAGCAAGTATTACGCGTCGCAGCAGAGCTTTGACGGCTGGTTCGAACAGATCCACGACAACGGCCACGGCTGGGCCGGTGGGCTGGATGGCGACATGTCTGACAACATCTACACCGCCTTTGACCCGATATTTCTGACCTATCATTGCAACTTGGACCGCAAGTTCGACGAGTACCTCATGAGCCATCCAAGTACGCAATTAAGCAGCAGCTTTCCCCTGCAGCCGTTCGTCCACAGCGCAACCAAGCTCGACTATACAGCTCCTGAGAAGTGGATCTACACCACAATTGGCGACATGGGCAAGAACTCACGAGCCAACGGCTTCGTATATGCTCCTCCCGCCGGCGGTGATCCTGTCACCTTACCTCGCGCACGCCTGCCCGCAGACACGCCCGGTGGGAAGGCCATCTCCATGTTCACCATACATCCATCGCCAAGGGAAATAGTTCTGCAGCAGCAGCAGCAGCAGCAGCATCAGAGCGGCGGGAAAGCGGCAAAGCAAACGCCAATGATCGTTTTCGAAGACGTTGTCTGCGTGCCAGACAGCTACAACGTTGACGTATTCCTAGCTGGTGCGCGCTCGACCGTGCCGGATCCTGTTGATAATCCTGACTTTGTCGGTCGCGTGTTTCGCTTTGGCATGGGCCAGCCGCGCGATGGCGCTGAGGTCAAGAATGTCTTCAGGTGCAGCAAGCCTGCGGTCACGCGGGTGTTGGATGCTTCGAGGGTGGCTGATAGGATCGCTGACACTGGCTTTGTCCAGGTCGTGACAAGGCTCGATAGTGATGCGCCATTGACGGAGTCGGAGTGGAAGACTATGCGAGGTTTCACTGGGAAACTTGTCTGGCTGTGCGAGGCGAAGGTGGACGAGTCGAGACAGGACGGACCGATTGCTGAGGTTCGGTCATGCTGCAGACGTAGTGCAAGATAGTGCTGAATTGTGACTAATAATGAATGATAGAAGTAGCATGGAAAGTGGAAGATACGGTATTGTTCCTGCCTCGTTAAAAAATTTCTCTTCCATTTGAGTTGGAGGCCGATTTGTCGGATTTGCCGGATAACAAAAGTTTGTTTCCAAGTAGCTTTTCGTCAGCAATATAATCGCGAACATGTTTTCGCCATCGTGCGTGAACCTAGTCCATTCAAAGTAACTTAAACTGCCCTTGTGCTAGAAGTGTGTAAGATATCACAACAAGATCTAAAGTCATCGAATATCTATTCTCCAAGAGCGGGCGGTAGAATATGTGCAACTGCTCGGTGATATTAAACATTATTCAAATACTAGCACCCTAATAATCTCTTTATACAAAATATCCCGTTTTCCTCAAATATTTTAACCGTATTTCCAATAAAAATTATTATTATTTTATTATTTAAAGCGCCTTAGGCTACTTATTTTATTACGTCTTTACTTATATTCTTTATAAAGCTCTCGTACTCGGAACCGTTACCGCGGTTATTTTTATATATAAGAGATAAAAATTTTTACCTACGTTAGGGCTTAAATAATTTACGTATATATAAATTTTCTACTTTAATTTAATTAACTTCCTTTTTTTATTTATCTTTTTAATTTATATAATATAAATTAAGATTAATAATTTTTATTATAAGATAAATTTAAGATTTAAAGCTTAATAATAATTATTATTACTTATATCGCGGCCGTAAAATATATCCTTAAAGACTTAAAATAATTAAGTTTATTATTTAATTTTAATAATTACGTTATAATCCGTATTAAAGCTAAGCTTAAAGAGCTTAACCGGTAAACTCTTTAATTTATATTATAGATTATTATATATATATATATATATATATTTATTAATTAAATATTATATAATATCGAGTTCTTTAATCTTAATATAATTTATATTCGCGTAATAACTTTTATTATAATATTATTATTATTAAAAGTCGCGAAGTCTCTTATTATTTATATATTTAAACGATTTAAGTAACCGATTAAAATTTAAAAGGGTTATAATTATAACCGATAATAAATTTTTAAGAGATTATTTTATAAGCTTAATAAATAGGGTATTAAGTATTACTTTATTTTTAATTAAAGGGGAGCCTTAACTAAGATTAATATTAAAGATTATATAGAATAAATAGATAATTTATTCCCACGTAAAATTTACTATATTATATTATTATAAGTAACGTACCGTACCCCCGAAAGTATTATAATATTATTATTATTAAAAGTCGTAAAGCCTTTTATTATTTATTTAAACGATTTAAGTAACCGGCTAAAATTTAAAGGAATTATAATTATAATTAATAATTAATTTTTTTTAAAAATTTTTATAAGCTTAATAAACGGGGTCTTAAGTATCACTTAATTTTTAATCGAAGGAGAGCTTTAATTAAGATTACTATTAAAAATTATATAGAATAAATAGATAATTCGTTCCCACGTAAAATTTGCTGCATTACATTACTATAAGTGATATACCGTGTCCCCGAAGGGTCTAACAAAGATAATCTTTCAGTTACAGATCATGTCAAGTCGGCACGACACTGACTTCTGGACGATCAGGTCAACGGCTCGAGTAGCGTGATGGTTCAATCATGTCTCTCTGCCAAGATTGCCGGACGCTGCTATTCGATATTCTTCTTGAATATTCAGGAATCCAGTCTAATTGGAGGAAAGGAAGCCCAGACGAGACACATGAATTCATTCACACCCATGGAAGCTTCATTTCTGTCATACAAAATAACAATGCTTGCTACCTCTGCTGTCGCTTGTCTCTGTTCCAGAAACCTGCGTTGCAGTCTGACAACGTTTCGACTAATAATCCCAACCGCCAGTTGAGTAGCAGCGGTGTGGACGGTTCAGCTTCTATTGATCTGCCACCTCAGATAGAGGCAAAGATTGTCCGCACGCATCGTTCGCCAACGGATGTCTTTCTCGAAATTAAAGCATCGATGGATCACATCGTGACAGGCTGGACCTGCTTCGTACTTGGTCATGACAAACCCTTTACGCGTGATATCTTGCTCCAGGAGAGCGACTTGACTAATTCTCTTCGCTTCTCGACTCCTGCGGAGTTTGAGGTCTACAACGTCACAGTCAGCTCAGACAGAGGGCTCACAGAGGCGCCTATAGGATCTGCAGATGAATCCCATGCTGCGTCGGCCGAATTGTCTTGCTCTCATGAAGAGTCACTGTGTGCTTGTCGCGTTGCAAAGATACGAGAATGGATGACCACCTGCAACGACTCGCACCAAGATTGTTTTGGTATTCACAGCAATCGTCGCGGTGTCGCAGTCTTGCCAAAACGACTTGTTCAAGTATCAGACTCTGGCAAGGTAGCCAGACTCGTGGACTCGGCCGTTCTTTCGGCAGAATCGCCCATCAGATACGCAACACTCAGTCATTGCTGGGGAGAAAAGACCTTCCTGACCCTGAGCCAAGAGAATCTGGCCGAGTTTCATCGGCGCATTCCTGTGCTCAGACTTGGCAAAACGTTTCGTGAGGCTCTGGTTCTCTGCGGAGCTGTTGGCATATCGTTCATCTGGATCGACAGCCTATGCATCATCCAGGATTCGGCAGGTTCGATTGACTGGCTTACCGAGGCAGCGAAGATGCATCACGTCTATGGCAACTCTGAGCTGAACCTGGTCGCCACCGGGTCGCAGCAGTGTTCCGATGGGCTTTTTACACCAATGATCGATATATCGGCAGCTTCAAGAAGATTATCTATCTCTTGCCCCGCCGGTCTTTTGCTGGAGGATGGTGGCATCGGGCTGGAATATCTTCATGAATACTGTTATCATACGGCGCCTCTTTTACAGCGAGGTTGGGTCTTGCAGGAGACCACCCTCGCACCTCGCAATCTGCACTGGACCAAGTCCCAGCTCTTTTGGCAGTGCAGACATGTTGCTGTTAGCGAGCACGGCAGATCGATGCTGTACGCGAAAAAGATGCGTTGGAAATTCATGGCTTGGGAGGACATGTCACGTCTCTCGACCGTGGACGAGCTCGACTCCTTCTGGAAGAAAACAATTCACGACTTCACGGGCTGTCAAACGACAAAACAAGATGACAGGTACTACGCGTTGGCAGGACTGGCAGCAATCATTGGCAATCGCTACAATGAACTGGGTGTGACCACTAATTATGCTACAGGTTGCTGGGATCACAATCTGGTAAGCGGCCTACTTTGGGAGAACACGAGTGGTATCAACAAGCTGCGATCCGAGCAACCAAATGTCGACTCCAGTAATGGAATCTACGTCCCGTCCTGGTCATGTCTGAAATCAGGCACCAACGCCTACCCCTATATACTGCACGAGCCTGGCTCAAAGACTGCAACGATAGCAAACCTCTGCGTCACTTTGGAAAAGCCAGATCAAAGCTTTGGTCCTGTACGATCCGCCTTCCTCGACCTAGTCACAAGAACGTTCAAAATCCGCCTCGAGCACGTCGATGGAGCTTTCAATCTTCCACATATGATACGATTAGAGAGCAGCAACGGCAAGATCGTGCAATTCGCAGAATCAGATGCCAGGCGTGCGCGCTTTGGTGACCTAGCGGTGTTGACTTGCGATGACGTCGACCATGATTCAGGAATTGGTTCAACGGCCTCGGTGAAGTGTGCCGTACTATTACAGACGATGTCGCCAGCAGCAGATTTGCGTCGCAAGTGCCTCACAATCGCAGCTCTCGCACTTCTCCCAGCCAAGAACCAGTCGTCTGAAAAAGTTCTCTATCGAAGATTCGGCCTCGTCCGATTCCGTACCTCACAGGGAAACTCCACATTGGAGTTGCTGCAAAGCTTCTTTGCCGATGGCAACCTACCAGATGAGACGTTGACTATTGTGTGATGGACGAAAACAGCTGAGCACAGCAAGATACGAATACTTCAGCTGAGTGCATGTCTCAATATTTGCATCGGATTTGCTGGTACGGCATGTGTGCGGATCACGTGATCAGCACGGCTATTTTTGTGGTTACTCCTTCAGCTATATAACATTGACTCACAGCACCTTGACTCACAGCCGGACCCTTGGCTTGACGAGTGTTCATCAGCCAACAGCATGCTGCATAGTCTAGTGGAAGGATACCGGGCTCATAACCCGGAGGTCGCTGGATCGAAACCAGCTGCAGCGCTCATCCCTTTTTGTTTTGAGCATGGAATAAGTACCGACGTGAAATTGCTGTGATCTCGTTTTCAGCTTTCATATTCTCCAAGAACTGCATTTGGTTTAACTGGAGGCTAAACATCTGTTACCTGTTGTGGAACGATACGCGGAAATTCAGACAGACGTCACATTGCTTGTATACAACACGAGTTCGGTTGCCTTGCACAAATGGTGATGTTGCCCTGGACATTGAAACATGCAATGAAGTATACCTGTTATTGAGATGCCATGTCCTCGTGTACCACAACTGCTACTCAGCTCATCTCCCTGCTGAGTCTTACTGGCTCCGTGTCAACTGTTGCCCTTCGCTGAGTCTGCATTGCAAGGGTTAGTGGCACGTGTTACGGAAAGTTGGCTTGATACTACACAGCCGTATACTAAGACCATTGACACCTCACGCTGCAGGCACAAGAGTTTCCTGAAGTCCTCCACAGCTCAAACAATCAGATGAGCGAATTCTATCAGCAGGTTCAAAGCAACAAAGTGAAAATCTTTCAGTGGCTCAATATTATGCACACTGGGTTCCGCAGCAGGCGATTTACTCTTTTCAGTGCTCTTATACCTCCTCTGCCATTTCTGATATGTATCTATATGGCAATTGATAGGGTCCAACGCTTTCTCGATCGAGACTCGGAAATCTTTTGCTCATCCACGACCCTTTGTTACCCACCTATACTCCTCCTTCTTAGCTCAAGGTTGCGACGGCAAACGTTCGCCAACCACTCACAGCATAAAGCTTCATCTAGTAAGTGAGATGTCGCACGCTTTCTCACTAAACTCTGAGATATTGTGGGTTAGGAATGACTTGCGACATCTTTGGCTTGTGTCATATGTCATCTTTGGGGGGAACACAGCCACAGTACCCAAATCATTATGAAAGACTCAAAGGCTCAATCAATTTCAGGTCTGATAGTCTCACGACGGCTTTGTGGTTCATTCAAGTCATCCTATGCTATCCAATCCGATGCCTACTTGCTGCTCCATTCATCACCCCTTGCTCCCCTCTTCCCGCCATTCGGTCCCAAAAAGCTCATCCATCGCCCTATCATGCCTCGCCCTGACCTCCTTATCCCTCAGACTCTCAAACGCCATGCTCCAAACACTTTTGGCCTCATCCTGCGCCGTGCCCAGCGCGCTCTGCACGCCCATATGCTGGACCAGCATCGGATAGAGCGCGAGCCTATCCAGGCCATTATCATCCGCGAAATCCCTCGTCCGCAGATCGTAGTTCACGTGCCCTTCCCTTCCCTCCGCCTCCTGGTTCGCAAAATCGCGCAAGTAACTGATCAGGCCGGGCACGTGTGCGCGGTTGAAGACCAGAGCTTGGCTGCAGCAGCCAAAGTTCTCGACTCGGAGTCCCGGTCGCGGAGGGAGGAGCGAGGCTTTACCGGATTGGAAGAAGGTGATTACGGAGACGGGGATGATGAGGAGGCACAGCACGAGCAGGGTCGGGTTGTCGATGCTGCGGGTAGATAGGAGGTTGCGGTGTCGGAGGAGCAGAATGAGCAGGGTGACGACCGCGTCGATGATGAGGATCGTGGGCACTTCGTGGTTGGACCCGATGGTTCGGCTGGACCAGCCTGTGCTGCGCTCTTGGTTGAAGAGGCGCATGAATATCCAGTCGCGTGCTGATGAGGAGGACGTGTTGCTGCCCCACCACATGGAGTTGCCGTTCTGTTGCGTCACTTCGTCGGCGGATTTGAGAGCGCGGAGAGTCGGTGCGACCCAGCCAGCTGCGAAGAGTGTGTCGCCCTCAAAGGCGGCGATGTATGGCGCGTCGGTGTGGTCGAGGCATTTCTGGAGAGCGAGTGTGTAGTCCATCGTTGCTTTTATCTTGACGTCTTGTAATGTTGTGTTGACCAACCATGAACGCAGTTCTGAGTTGGCACCGGTGCGCTCGTCGTCATCGTAGGACCAGATGTTGTCGAGCATGGAGCGCAGCCATGGCTTGTGCCAGCTTGGATGCACCGTGGCGTTGAGGTCCGTGAAAAGGAGGTTGAGATGGAGCAACGATCGCTCCTGTGGTGTTATTCTGTCCAGCATACTGAGTACTGCATCCTAGGATCTCGTTAGTTTCATTCCTGGGAAACAAACCACCGATGACAAGGTCTCACCTCTATGTACTGTCGTTCGAGATCATGTCTGAAGAATGTGGTCATGGTCACGCATATCTCCGGCTTCGGCCTCTCCGCCAGGTCTGGCACGTACACCTCGCTATGGTGCGACTTGACGGCATTGCGAAAGTGCTCAATCTGCTGCAGTCTCTCACTGGAGTACTGCTGCTCGTAGGCACGCTCCGGGTCGTAGAAGGCGCTTCCAGGGTCCCGGTAAAAGTGGGACTGGCCGTACAAGATGTAGAGTGTAAATGAAAAGGCGAAAGCGAGCGCGAGCAATGATGCTGGAGAAAGAGACCTCTGAAAAATCATATTGACAACTGCATTAAAAAGGGATTACAAGTAAACAGGAAATGGAAAGAAACAAGGAGCTTCGTAGAAAGGTGACGGAAACAGCGCTCAAGAAACATGATCAGACATGGGTAAAAAAAACAACGAGGGGAAAGGACTGTTCTCAATCACAGTTGTCAGGGCATGATGAGGCTTGCATGTTGGTCGCGTCGACGGCCTCGTTGAAGTGTCACTTTGCACATGGACATCTGTGATCACTGACCAGCGATCAGCGTCTTCTGTCATCTCACTGTATTTGGATCTGACTGCGTGCCAAGATGATCTGCTTCTCTCTTGCTTTTGAAGTTTGATCTGTATGGGCTATCGAGTGTGAAGAGGTCGGTCACTCGTCCGAGAGTCCTCGTCTACAACGGAACTGCGCCTCGCCTTGTGCACGATTGGCAAGCTTAAATGAATGGAGGCTGAGATGGCAACGACGATCGTGAGCACCAGCATCCGTAGTTGACGCAAATGCTGGCTCGCTGACGGGCGCGTGTTCGGAATTATTGGTGTTAATTCCATCACGTCAGCAGGCCATTGCCGCAAAGTCGGTTAGCAAGATGGTCTTTCTGGCCCTTTCGGACTCGACTTGTGACGCTATGTTCATCTGTCTTAATGGCAACATAACACAACAGTGTCAACTGAGAATGCATTGAGAGATAACTGTTGTTGCTGGTGATGTAGTACGCCCGCTGAACGTCGCTGTATTTGCGCCCACCAATATTCCGTGAAAGCCAAGCCAGGAACCAACAGTTCCCAACGACTTATACGACCACTGCGCCTCAAACGTCCCGCTTCGCCCTGTACCGTACAGCTTGATTCCGGCTGCTGCTGTCACCATCACTTCACAATTAAGCTCATGGAGTCCGCTGATAAATCTTTGGCGGCTTGTGCCTCGGAAGCAGCAGAGTCTGTGGTTTCATGCACTTTCAACGTGAAGAACAACCAAGTCCCAGATTGCCTCCCTATGACGGCATCTACACATACGGTGGAATGTGAACAACGCCGAAGGTCATCATTGTGGCAGTATACGGCACTTGCCAGTCTCATTCAAGTTTCAAGCCCGACAAGGTTTTGCAACAACTACCGATCAAAGTAGTCATCTAGGCATCTGTCCTGCTGCACGAGTGAGATCGAGAATTTTCTGGCTAGGTAAGTTTGCGTGGGGCGTGGAGAAGGTGCGGCTTAGTTGCTTGAACCAATCTCAACCACGGTAAGCTGCTCACTGCTAGTCCTGAAGGAGGAGGGATCCAGCGCTCTCTGTCAGGCAGTGGTTAGGAAGCACGCCCGACTGTGCGTGGGTATATCTCAAAGGAGGAATACGAGCAACACTGCCCGGGTGCCTGTCGATTAAGCTATCAGTTCAGATGGCCATTATAATGCCTCCTTATACAACTTGATGCGGGCCAAGCACCTTTTTCAGAGAGAATGCATTACGATAGTATTCAAAGCCATACGGATTCTCTCCACCAAGAGAGCACACACGAAACAGACCTGCAGTCTGCGACTCGCTGGTAGGAGGTTGACAAGCTGCATCTCGCAATAAACTCAGAAAGATGTGGCTGCTGAGATTCTCGTGCTACGTTGATTCCTGAACAAGTCCTAGGCTATAGCGCTTTTACAACGGTCCTGTGCGAGGAAGATTGCAGAAAGCCACAAGACACAAAGGCGCTTGTCCTTGAACAGTTGGTCGTTATTATATGATTAAACATAAGTTTGCAGCTCCGTAATGCCAAAGCAATCTTGGAGCTGCGGAATACATCGGCTCAGGTTGAAACTAGATCCATCTAGTTTCAAATCACAACGATGCTCTGCAACTTGACCTTAGCGTCGGGCACAGCCTCTCCAAACATAATGCCGTGAACGTAGGTCTCGCCAATATGCTTGTAGCGATTCTGGTCACCGTCGTCATCGTCCTTCTCCCCTTCTCCTGCTTTGATATTGCGCAGGATAACGGGAACGTTGAGGGCTGGTAAGATCCAGACCTCGTCTCCCCTTTGTGCGCCCTTTGGCGCGAGGCCGAGGTGTCCTTTCTCCGTGCGATACAAGCACCTTTTGTAGAGGGCGTTCACTAAAGTCTCCCCCAACGTGTGATTCGCAGCATCGTTAAGCTTGCCACGGAAGGTGCCGTCTTCTGTGTCCTGGCTGCTCGTCGTCCGCACAAAACCGGCCAGATAGTCCGAGTCAATCGCAAATCCTTCGCCATCAGCCTTGGCAATGTCGTCCAGAAGGCGGACTTTATTTTCGGTCAGAACCCTCCTGCCGTCAACCTCTGCAGCGTGTTCAGGCAGCTCACCCTTTCCTATCGCGACGGAGTTGCAAATCAAGTCATGCCAGATATCTTTCGCTTCGCTCCAAACGGCTTCGGGTGTATTTCTGTTGAAAACTGAGTTCACGTTGTACTTGCCGGCAAAGGCAGTCAGCATCAAGGCCTTGGCGATCGAATCGCCGTTGATATAAGGTCCGGTGCTGAGCGGGCCCACGAGGTCGAGCCAGCTGGCTTTGAATCTGATCTGTCGTTCCGTGCCTTTGCAGATGGCTTGGATGCGGTCAAAGTGCACCCCGTTGACCTCCAGATCGCCGGAATGGATTGAAGTGGGCCCCTCGAAGGCTTGATCGTTCCTGCTCCGCCGGAGTCGGCCGCTGGCAGAGAAGCAGCGCGGCCGAGGTGCGTCGCTCAAATGGCTCAGTTGATCGAAGCCATCGAGCGCAGTGTCCGGGCCACGCACCTCCCCGAAGAGGTGGTATGCCGGCACCCAGGATGGCTGTCCATCTAGATCCCGGTGGCCTTCGAACCACGTCGATGCCCAGCAGAGCGGCGACAGGCTCTCCTCGTCCATCATTGCCTGTCGTGTTGCGTTCGTATAGGTCTCGTACAGCGGCTTCGTGTAGTCAATTTCTATGGGTGACTCGTGCTCGCCATCGTGGTTTCTCACCAGGTTGAGCAAGCCAAAGATCTTGTCGCGCGGCTCTAACGAGTTGAACGTGGCGCAATTCACCAGCAGAGAGTAAAGCGTGAAGGCGCGTCGATGACGCTGCTGAAAGTAGTTCCTCAAACGACGCAGGCACTCTCCCTGTCTGATGGCCCTCCTGGCTTCGTCGACTGCTTCTACTGTCGAACGCAGCGGCTGTTTTTCCCTCTCAATGTACTCCAGAGCCTTTTCGAATAGCTCGTAGCTGATCTGTTGCTCATCGAAGTGGAATGTTACATCACGGGCGAGCACGAGCTCCTGCACAATCCAAGTCCGCGTGAACCAGGTCCTCCGGAAGAATTGCAGGGCCTCCTGTATCGTGCTTGGCGTCTGCTTTTTGTTTCTCCACCCGTTCTCTGGTCGTTCGGGGTAACTGTGCCGTCTCCAGCAGCCCAGAGAGATGTGCACATGGCGAGCCGTCGAATATATTTTCGCCATGAGACGTACTTGGGATGCGCGCTCCTCCAGATCCTTCTGGTTGATACAGACTGCATCGGCCCACCACCAGCCTTCGGACTCCGGAACGTCACCCCCCTGCAGCTCCTTGAGATAGGCGGCAGTCTCCTTCATTTTGCTCTCAGATTTGCCACTCACCTCTATTTTCATGTTGCGAAGATACTTGTGCATATACTCTGGCTGTGTCAACTCCTTCACGACCTCCAGATTCCCTTCTGCCGCTGCATGATGCAGCGCCGTACGGCCCATTCGGTCCGCAAAAGTTACATCAGCACCCGCAGCGATATATTTGCGCACATCACGGACGCTGCCGTGCCTTGCGATCTTGTGAAACTGATTGATCTGGGTGTAAGGATCGTCCCAGCCATTGATGACGTGGAGCCCGGTCAGTTTCAAGCTATGGCTCAAGCTGTCGCCTATGAGTAGGCCGCATCCGTCGATGAACATGAGACGCGGATATCCTTCACCCCATTCTATCGGACGGACATTCGCTGGCAGATGATGGCCCCAGGTGTATGATAGAGCCTCGTAGGCAGGCGCGTCTTCTAGCTCGAAAACACGCATCTCGTAGGCGTAAGCGCCGCGAGCGGACTGGACTTTACGCTGCGTCTCTCGGGACATGTCGCAGCGTCGCAGAAGGCGAATACACGTCGGTGAAGGCAGTGGCTCATATTTGACTGGTGTGATATCTGCTAGCTCAGCCTCCAAATGTTCTTTCATTTTGGCATAGCCCTCATGATAGTCTGGTGCGTATTCCATCTTGAAGTATGGTAAAGAGGGTGACTAAAAAAAAATAAAAGCTTTCAAATTAACAAACACTGCTTGAAATAAGAGACTGGTTTTGTCAGAAACATCAAAGCTGATGAAGGTAACACTGGATTAGGGATCACCCAGTTCAAGATACATTCAAGACTGAAACGTATACATGCCAACGTCTGACGACTTAAGTAAACCAACAAAATGACTGATTCATGTCTACCAACCCTACTCACAGGAAGCTGTTCTTGCCTGAAGAGAAAGCTAACTATAATGGAATTGATCTACAGACGGAGATGGAGCATAGTATATTTTCCCTAGGTAGTGAAGGGACAGTTGCATCCACACGCTGGCCACCTACAGCGGGCATGTTTGGAAGAGACGAGGGAAATTTTGGCGCTAGGTAAGAAAGAGGAAGTTGAGATGGCTGCGGATAATGTCTCTAGTGCAAGAAACTTTCTCGTTTTCAGCTGCCCTCTAACTGGCTCGCGCAGCATATTTCAATGCTGCCGGCGAATGACCGCTGGTAGGGAGCTCGTGAAGAGACAAAAAAGTGTTTGCACGCCATCCTTGCGATAGCACTCGCTCGTGAGCAGTCACAGCCCGATCGATACCTCCTTGTCGCTAGTAATTCTGTGCCCAAGTGCGAGAAAGCCAAGACGAGGCGGCGAGAAGGGCTACTTAGTGAGTATTTGCGGTGGTACAGTTGGAGGTGCCAGTGCCTCTCGTTTAATTCTGCCTGTTTCAAGCCAGCTGCGGTCTGATGCGGTCTACAGAGCGTTGGCCAGAGCCCCACGGTCCCAGTCTTCTGCCCTTCCGGTTTCGCCAGGAGCGCCTGGGGGACAGAGGTGGCAGAAGCGAAAAACAGTCGAGGATGGAAGGAGCCCTTTCCTGCGTGGGAAGTTGATCCCATCTTGGTATGAAAGTGTCTGAAAGAGAATTCGACTCCAGCTCAGCGGGCAGGCTTCGTCGTCGTGAATGTTAGCAAGAAGGCGTATCGCTCCCTCTCGACGAGAAGAGCACTTTTGCCTGGGCCGGCATACCCTAGGCCATTACGAAAATGCAAGACGTTATCTAAATAGGTAGGCATGTAAGAGTCACTGCCAGCTCCCAAGAATGCCAGGCTGCACGCTAAAAACTTTGCACTCTGCACCACTACGCACGAACCAGGTGCTTTCCCAGCAGATATGCAGGAGCGAAGCAACTGTAAAGTATCTGTGAATCAGATCAAGTTACTATGGCGCAGGTTTCAGCACTCGAATTGTTCGGTCACGAGACTTCTGCGAGTGTCGACGGGCCAGCAGCCCACACAGTGCTTGTTCTGAACTCATCCACTCCCCTGCATCGTCACTGTTCTTTCCCTCACCTCCGCCATACGAACTGCGTCAACAATGTTGGCAGACTTCAGCACATTTCTGGGCCTGATTCAGTCATACAGAACCTTTGGAGTAGTGATCCTTACGTGTGATATGTATAGTCTCGGTCCAGAGAGCAGGCACGCCAGAAGCAGCTTGTGATCTTCGCCAACGCAGGTCTAGTCACCCGAAAGGGAGGGCTGCCTATACATTGAATGATGAGGCTCTCCCGCCCTGAACTTGCAGCAGCCCAAGCAGGCTGAAACTGCGAGATGCAAGGCTCCTCGTCGGACGATAAGATGTTCATGATGGCCGAACAAAAATGAAGGGAATGGAAAATGTCCGGCGCTATTGTACCTTGACCGCTCTATCATCTCAACGCCGAGCCTCCTCAATGCCACAGAACGGAACCGTCACGGTCGTGCCATACTTATGAGGAATTTCAGCCCCGAAAGTTCTCGAGCCCCTTTCTTCTCGCCCAAGCAATCATGTCGCGATTGCTGTTGATCATTTATCTCATCATTCTCACCATTGTCGGATGCCTTGCCCAGGATCCATTCAATGGTCATTGAGCCGGTGTGTCGTGGCCTGTCGGTACGACACAAATAATCGACTTCAACTCGTCTTGGACCTCTTGGAATCTGTCTTTGTAGCAGCAAGTGCCCAAGAATGCCTATATTTTAACCACCATTGCCAGTGAGTCTTTCCCAAATCGAGCCAAGCTTAGTCTCTGACATTCTTTAGGTGGTAATACAGTTGGCCGTGTCAAAATAACAATGGCAGGGTGAATCGTATGGTTAACTTCGTGGGCTCCCCGTCCCTCTTCTTTTGGATCAATCAGGGTGAGATAGGCGATTTCTTGTCGCCAACGTTCACCATATTTGATTCAGCAACAAGAAGTAATTCTACGCCGTCGACAATGACCACTGGTGGGACCGTGCTCGGCGCTCCCACAGCATCTGACTCGGTCATGACGGTCACTGTAATTGGTTCCCCCACAGCTACCTTATCTGGGGCTGCAGTTGGTTCAAAAAAGGCCCATGAATCTAGGAAGATTGGCCTTGGAGTTGGCCTCGGTCTCGGCATACCGCTGGCTGCAGCCGCATTCGTTCTCTCTTACTGTCTTATTCGACGGCGAGGAGGAGTGGAAGGAGCGGTGAGTCTGATGGGACGGTCGTCGAACAGAAAGTCGGCGGTGGTGGAAAAAGAGGGAACCACTCCAGGCTGGAATCGCAATCAGCCTCCTCCTAGCATTAGTGATCGTGGTCGTTACGAAGCACCAGCAAATCCACAGGCAGCCAAGTTAGCTTCGCACAGATTCTAATGAAGAACGCGTGGCCGAAGAATGTGCAACAAAATGATAGCGGATTTACAAATGTCGAGGCCAGCAAATGTCAACACCACGGTGAGATTCATCTGAGCTCAAAGGCCCAGATGTATTGATCTTGTGCCCCTATCAATACATGTCCATATACTCTTTTGTATGAATGAGAGTTTTTTGCCTTTTACCAATGCTAGGCCGACAACAGCTATGCCAAATTCCAATCGTATGTATGTCAGATTCATGACTCAAGTGTTTGACTGAACTCTATCAGCCAAACGTCTCCAGTAGCTTCTTTCGCTTATTCTTGCCATTGAAAAGACAGTATGCCGGTGGCACCTCCAGCTGATCCAACAAGCCAAGACTCGAGTTCGTTCGCTCAAGGGGGGGGGGGCGCTCAAGCCGCTCGTAAATCCCATCATGCCGTGACCCCTCGCCAACCACACCCATCTCCGTGGACGCTTTCAAACCCCTCTTCACCAGCTAGCACACATATGAGTAGCTGGTGTATAGCTCAAACGTATGAAATCACCTATGCACCTGCCTGGTGACTGATGTTGTTTGCACCTACAGCCTCTCGTACAGGGCAGACCAATGGCCAAACTTACTGTTTCGCCAAAAGCTTGGCTTACCATATCTTTGATCAAATCGGTTTAGAACTACACAGCTGATATTTAGCCGGTTCACAACCTTGTTCGTCCTGATCTTGGGTCGAACATCTCGGTATTATCTTCACGAGGCGGCTGATGCTACAGCGGCACGTGCGGGCATGATCCGGTTTCAGGTCGACTTGTTTGACTAGGCTGACGGTACAGCCCTTGATCTCTGCAGCCAAAAAGGAGACATATTCTGAGCTTGCGCTTTCCGCTTCGTTGCATGACGGTGTTTGCTATTGCGGGGGAGAGTGCGCCCCCGGGAGTTGTGTTTGTCATCTGAACTGAGGAACTTATAAAGGCAGAGAGGGTAGGACCCTTAAGATAGCGAGCGCACTTTCGGCGCTAGGCGGGAAGAGGAAATTGATATGGCAACGGATGACGTTGATTTCGGTCTCAAGCTCCGTCAAAATGTCGACATTCGCCGTTGCTATATCCTTATTTCCGGCCAGAGGGGAAGTGACGATAAGGAAGTCGCTGAAACCAATCATCTCGAAGTTGGACATTGCCTGTTGAGCTCTCTTCTTGGATAGATCTCCCCCTTGATTCTTCATTAGACTTCAGGAAACCTTTTCAACAGCGACTCGGCCGGATTCATCCACTGCTTCGCCTTTTATGCGCCTTTTGGCCGGGCACCGTCCGTCCGCCACCGTCCAGCGACTCGCTACGCTGACCTCGCATCTTGGAAGGAGTATCAGTCAGAGCTCCACCATCATGGGCGACGGAGGCAGCAGCACTAGCTTTTCCGGCGTCTCGCTTGCTGACCTCCCCAAATCAGGCGTCTTCACTTCTAAGCTGCCGGCAGATCAAGCCTTTCCAACACCCAAGGACTCGCACAATGCACAGCGCGAGCGGCTTGGCCCGCGCATGGTCAAGGGCGCCTTGTACACATATGTCCGTCCAGAGCAGAAGCCGGAGCCGATCCTGGCAGGTGTCAGCCGACGCGCGATGCGTGACATCGGGCTGAAGGACGGCGAGGAGCAGACTGAGGGCTTCAAGGAGCTTGTTGCTGGCAACAGGATCATGTGGGACCCAGAGACTGGCGAAGGCGTATATCCGTGGGCACAGTGCTATGGTGGCTGGCAGTTTGGCTCCTGGGCGGGCCAGCTAGGTGATGGTCGAGCCATCTCACTGTTCGAAAGCACCAATCCAGAGACCAAGGTCAGATAT
This sequence comes from Erythroxylum anguifugum, assembly GCA_027478595.1. Lineage (NCBI taxonomy): Eukaryota > Viridiplantae > Streptophyta > Magnoliopsida > Malpighiales > Erythroxylaceae > Erythroxylum > Erythroxylum anguifugum. The sequence goes on from JANIPN010354899.1 coordinate 21,376, forward strand.
GAGATTCAACTTAAAGGAGCTGGCAAGACGCCGTACTCAAGGTTTGCTGACGGAAAGGCCGTCGTCAGGTCAAGCGTCAGGGAGTACATCGTGTCAGAAGCTCTAAACGGCTTGGGCATTCCAACGACGCGAGCGCTGTCACTGACGCTCACTCCCGAGACCCGGGTTCAGCGCGAGCGAGTCGAGCCGGGTGCAATAGTCTGTCGATTTGCCCAGACCTGGTTGCGCATCGGTACCTTCGATATTCAGCGCGCACGTGGCGAGAGGGACGTCATTCGAAAGCTAGCTGACTATCTCATTGATGAAGTCTTTGCCGGCCAGACATTACCTTCCGCACAATTCCCTGATGTTGAGGAGAAAGAGGCAAAGGTACCAGGAAAGACTGAGGATGAGGCAGACACAAAACCAAAGACGAAACCATCAGAGCTCGTTCTGAACCGATACGCAGCGCTGTATCGTCATGTCTGTATCTTGAATGCCAAGACGGTGGCAAAATGGCAGGCATACGGCTTTACAAATGGTGTGCTCAACACGGACAACACCTCTCTCATGGGTCTGAGCCTGGACTTTGGCCCATTCGCCTTCATCGACAATTTCGATCCCTCGTTCACGCCCAACCACGACGATCACGCGCTTCGGTACAGCTACCGCAACCAGCCCAGCGTCATCTGGTGGAACCTGGTGCGACTCGGCGAGTCGCTCGGCGAGCTGCTGGGCGCCGGTGAGAAACTGATCGACGACGAGACCTTTGTGAAAGAGGGTGTCAAGGAGGAGCAAGTCGATGACCTCGTCGCGCGGGCCGAGGGCATCATCATGGCCACCGGGAGCGAATTCCAGCGCGAGTTCCTGGCCGAATACAAACGCCTCATGGCCCTACGCCTAGGTCTCAAAACCTCACCACAACACGACTTTGACCAGCTCTACTCCGAATCGCTAGACATGCTAGAGGAGTACGAGCTGGACTTCTCACACTTCTTCCGCCGCCTCTCCAACCTGCCAATCTCCTCGCTTGCCGATGAGGCCTCGCGCAAGAAAGCTGCAGACGTCTTCTTCCATTCTGAGGGCCTCAGCGCCGTCGGCGTGACGGAGGATGCAGCGCGTGAGCGCATCGCCAAATGGCTAGCCTCGTACCGCGACCGAGTCCTCGAGGACTGGGGCAGCGAAGCCGAGGGAGACGGAGCCCGCCAGGCGGCCATGAAGCGCGTGAACCCGAACTTTGTGCCCCGCGGCTGGCTGCTGGACGAGATCATCAAGAAGGTGCAGGACGAGCGCGACTTTGCGACGCTCGAGCTGGCGACGCGCATGGCTGAGGACCCCTTCCGGGACGAGTGGGATGAGGTACCGGGCTCGGGGGGGCTGGAGACGCAGAGGCGCTGGTGTGGTGATGTGCCGAAGGCGGGCAGGGGAATCATGTGTAGCTGTAGCTCGTGAGGCGCGTACGAGGATGGTTTGGGAGAAAAGTTGTACATTAGGGAGGGCTATAGGATGAAGAACATGAATTGAATGTCTGTCGTTATGATGATCTGTGTGGCCCGACAATTATCTGATGATATCTGCTAATTCATATCTATTATACAGCTGCTGTACGATTCATCTACAAAACCGTTACAAGCAGTCATTTTCCCCTTGCTTGAGCTGCACAAGATTCCCGCCCGCTATGCCATGCAAGATCACATGGACACTCTTGCTCAAGCTACTGTCCAGACTAACGTTCCACGAACACTCAAAGCCCAATGCTAAACCTTCGATATTTTATCTTCACTTGGCCCCATGTGAACGTTCGATCACTCACATTGGCCCAACCACCTGCCTGCTCTCACCAAAAAAAAACAAGCAAATAGCTATACCTCATCGCCCATCTGGCCGTCCATTTCGCAGACTTACTGAGCGTGACCGAAGCGTTTCGTGAATGACTTCATGATAGACGTGTTGAGCCTCTACGCGAACCAGTGCGAAACGACAAACGACTGAGGATATACCTGAGCAGGGAAATTGAGGGGATGTCTCGTCTGAGTTGTTTGAATGCACGCGATTTGGCCGATGCTGCGGTATTTGTGTACTAGTTTGTAGTAGGAATGAGATGGACGTTATGCACTTGTGAGTGGAAAGGTAAGTTCGGCTCATATTTGATGTCGATGTGTAAGAGTTTGTAGGAGCGATGGAATGACTCGGTGGCAGGATTGAGAATACATTTGGGGTGCGCTGCATATGCATCGATGAGAGATGAGTTGGGGGCTGAATGACGTGAAGTCAGACGAGAGAGAAGAAAAGAAGACGCAGGAAAACTGATGGTCAAGATTTCCAGATTCGTAGAGCAATGAAATGAAATAGAATTAGGTCATGAGTGTTGAAAGCAGCTCATACCCGACACGAGTCGCTGCTTTGCTGTACTTTGACCGCATGCATAGTCGAGCTCTCAGATAGGAGCACTTCAAGAACCATTGGGTCGACACAGAACGATGACAATTTGGCTGCGTCTTGACTCTTCCTGCTTCCCAACCCAGCCAAGACTCGTGCTCATGGCGATAATTGCCCTCCAGCTCAGCGCAGCCACTCACCTTCTCATATTTTCCTTTTAACTTGGCCAAGTTTGATCAGAGCCGACTCACAAACCAATCTCTCATTCCAAGATTTCTACTCACCTATTACTGAGCTCCAATTGGGCCCGAGCTGGGTATATAGATTTCATGCACGTCAGGGCGTCGTGCTCGTCCTGCCTCTCAAATTGCGCTTCATGCCCACATCATTTCACAGCCACGTCATTGAATACTTCGGTCCCGTATCTTAATATACTGCATACACGGACTTTGCCACTCCTCGTGTGCAAGCTGCTGGCGCATTTTCTTGTAATCTAGTAACATGATGCACCGACATGTCTTTTCACCAACTCACCTCGTAGCACTCGCCCCCAGTATCTTTCGAGCATGCACGTCTCATGTTACGTCTTCAGCAGTGGGGGGTACAGGACTTTTCACCGCCGCCGAAAACGGCCCCGTGAAGTCGTACTATTCTTCTTCAGAGCAAATCGCTGCAGCGTGAAATACTGCCCTGTATATTTCCGATTGGTGACGCCCAGTACATCGTAAAAAATAGGCTGAACGGCCCCGAAGAGCAATCCGCAGCTGCTTCATGCGAGAGCAAGAGCGAGATGACAGATTGAAAGTTGATGATAGCGACAGTCTGGGACCGGAGTGACTTTGTCGCTGGCCACGCCTCAGCGTCACGGATGGCTTGATCTGTTGATGCTCCGGGTCGTTGGTGATTCGATTGAGGCAGTTCGTCGAGCCTTCACTGGATGTGCTGTCGTCTCAGAGCTATATTGTCGTGATTTGGTAATGTTGACAGCAGCGTTGGTGGTGCTGAAGATTGGCCCGATGATGACGGGTGGTGATGGTAACGTGATGGACGGGGAATGGACAGAACGAACATTTCGTACAGAGTTTTTCTTTCTTGGTCAAAGGGACGCATGAGAGAAAGCTGATGCACGAAAATTCGGAAAGGACAAGACAAGACAAGACAAGACGCTTCGCCACCGTCACCATCGTCTTAGGCTATTGGTGTTGCAAGAAAATAATATCGTGGTTCATCTGACTTATCATTTCAAAATAGGAAACCCCATACTCAGTTGCTCCATTCGTCTCATCAAGCACGAGACATCCAAAAGTCCTATCCACATCGTCTCACTCCGCTTTGTCTGACATCAACTTCACCAGCAAAGTTCAGCTGCAGATGTGATCACGTACACATCCACTCATCTAGCACCAATACGATTCAATTGCTCCCTAACCACTCTACGAGCACGTTTCACAGCTACCGGCGTCGCCCGAAATGCTCCGCCTACCTGTTCATGAACGGTCTTGTCCCAAAAGAGCCGCGGCGGCGGCGGCGGCGGCGGCGGCGGCGACGGCATTGGTGTCAATGATATATTCTTAGACCTGGGTCCCTTGTGAAGACGAGCTCTCTTCGTGACACGACTGCGCGTGTATGTACCAGCGCGGCGAGAGAGAGTCGGTCTCTGACATCGTGCGCTTGGCGCTTGTGCTATCGATCGTCCTAGAGTCGTATTCTCCGCCCGCTTTGCCTCCTGGAGAGTATACCATGTAGGAGGTTATGAAATACCAAGGTTATCAATTCTCGTGAAAGTAGAATAATGGAAACACTTTGCCCTGGAATGTATCGTACCGTTGCTGGCGGAACCGAGAAGTTTCTTCGTGTCGCATTACCTGGAGCCAAAACTTGAAATTCATCCGGTACAAAGGTGGTGATATTCACGCCAAAGTGGCTCAAATTCATCCGTTTCTAAGCACGATGACACGCAAAGACCTGCGATGTGACTTTCCCATACAACCAATTCGATCATCTTGTTGAGAGAGAGATCTTTTTAATTCTAAGATCACCATGCACGCGCCTCACATGCTTTGCCCTCCTTCACCCTTGCCACCCGAGACCGTGCCTCGTCCGCTCGGTCTCGGATGGACCCGGTACTTGCACACAGGTCGAATAGCAAAAACGGAAGAAAGGTTCTGCGCCTGGATCAGACAGCAGCCGCAGAGCCACATGCCCGCAGGAGCACGAAACTTTGGCTCAAGCAGCAGCAGCAGCAAGGCGTGGCGATCGCCCTCAGTGCACCGCACATGGCACATGTCACGACTGTGCAAGTGCCGTGACGGCGTGGCTGCATACTGACTTTGCAAATATTGCCACATTCGGCATCAGTATTGTCAGTTTTGGAATAGTCCAAGCCTAGTTGATGATTCGGAGGTGCAGCAGCACACAGCATGCTAGGTAACAACGGAAAAATACATGCAATCGCGTGTTACAGGTGATGCAGACGGCTGCTTGTGTCTCACGCTCACAGACTCGCGCACACGCCTGCATACCTGCCGGTACTTCTTTGCGCGAATCCATTGCCAGGCAAACGGGTCATGTCACGAGCTCGCAAGTGCGGCTTTCTCCGTGCTTGCAGTAGCAATCCAACACGGTGGCTGTCTTGATACCGATGCTCTGTACGCCCACACCAATGTGGCTGAGCCCGACGCAGAAACGAACATGAATCATGAGTGTGGGGATCTGAAGGGAGACAAAGGTGGAGAAGTCTCTGAGGATAAGACACGAACCCGGCTGGATCGGTTGATTCACTTGATAGACAGGCAACATGACAGGCTGAACGACCCAGACAACGAAGCTCTCATCAACAGTCGCGAGTCATGATTCAATCTCATTGCTGAACAAAGGAAAAGGTGAGACCAGGAATGTAAAGTAGTGGTTGACGCACAAGGCTACCAAGCCCGCCGTCAGGACAGCTCTGAATCGTACCGTCCGTCTCGATCCCGTGCTTACCGCCACTTGCCGTTCGGGCAGGAGGGGAAAGCAGGGAATCTTCGCGACCATGCTAGCATGACCAGGGTGTGCAGAGAACAATTTTTCATGTCGGCTGAGATGCTGTGTAACGGAAGTACATTTCGTGTACCGTTGGCATCGGTTCGGCCGGTAAAGATAAAGGCAGAGGTCAACAGCTGCCTTACGTACCGGACCTCAGCTTTGCCTGTGGAACTATCGCATTCTGCGGATGATACCTCATGTCCGGTCTGAGGCTGAATGACTATCCGTTCAATAGTGAATCCGTAGATTATGACAGCAAATCAAAGTTAAAATGGCACACAAGGAACCAAGTTATCATGACAAGCAAGTGAGATCGACGAGTATTTTGGCAGCGAAATGGCATCAAGACCAAAGCAGAGCAATTAACAGTTCAAGTCTCATCTATGAATTGGGTTGAGGTCAGCCACCGACATGAGAGAGGATACATACCGTTTCGTAACGACTGATACTTTGCACGGTAGAGCAAGGCGTCCCACAGTGACCACATCGGTGCCAATATAGCAGCCACGAAAGCTCAGAGTCTTGCACTGTCAATATTTAGAAGCCCAGTCGGAGCTCCATGAGACCGTACCATCTGGACATCAGATGACAGTCTTGTGCAAGTCGAGCAGAGTGATCAAACGTACAGCACATTAACAGCTGGTACTTGAACGGCATGCGCAATCGCCAGCGCTAATGCAGTCCCGGTCGGGCTGTAAGCGTTTCCAGTGTTCTGGAATTGACGCAATAGAGACAGTGAGAGGAGACATGAGCTTCAGCTCAAACGTTCGAGAAATCTGGAGAGTATCACGGGCCCACCATACGGCCGGAGACGCCCATTCAGGACCGTCTCAATCGGAGAAGCCGCCCTGGAAGCTGCAAGATGGAGGCATTCTCGACCGAGGCTGAGTTGGTAGGTGTGTGTTGCTCCGGGGGGTTTTAAAGGTCACGACTCAAATGCAGAGAAGGAGGTCGATCCAAGACGTATCACTGCGGCCTCATACAGTTGCGTCGTCGCAGCGTCCCAAAAGGGGAAGGTCGGGGAAATCTGGCCGTCTACCCAAAACGGCATGAACAGCCTATAGCGTGATGGGGTAGAGCTTGTTCCGGCTTGTCGTTGCAGCCTTGCAGTCTCATCAGGCTCGAAGCAGCTGCAGAAGTCTCTTCGAGCAACGATGTCGTCTCAGTACAAGACATACATGCGTCAATCTTCCCTCAAGACCCCAATGCGTGCTGCCTGTCGCGATGCTGGCTTGTCCACCTAAGTCCGTGCTGTTGTTGTGTGACGCGCGTGACTGACGTGGCTGGTCCATCGCAGGATATCTTTCAAATGAATCCCTGCTTCTGCACGCTTGCCCGAGCTGGAGACGCTCAGCCTTGCGGGCTGTACAGCGGATTCCAAGACTGTGGTCAACAACTTCTAAGCCAGGCTGCAGCGCTTCGGGCGCAAACAAGGGCAATCGAGTTCGGGGAGATTTCGGATGCGCCGAGACGCGTACGAAAGCAAAAGGGGGGAAGGAAACACGAGCAGGTTGCAAGCTCACTCCCTGCAGCCCAACTGCAACACGATTTACCCTCCGCCAGTCGCATGCTGTGGTGATTGATGTCGATCATGGTATTTTCAGTACATATTTTGAGACTGCCTGATCTTGCTGGGCAACCAGCAGCAAGGTCGGCCAGAGCCAACGATCTTGGAATAACAGACTTTGCGGCAAGCGCGGCGTGTTGTTGCTGTGGGAGCCGTCGTGTGGCAGCTCGCGACATGGCCATGCGCCGTGAGCTAGATGAGCCACGAGCTTGCTGTCAACCAATTGCAGCCAGATCCCCTGTGCTTGCTCGTATCTAGCTATTTTCGCATAATCAATTAGAAGGACCAATCATTTTGCAAAGGAAACAGTAAAGCCAAGTCATGAGGTCAGGGAAATGAAAAGTCATCAGCTCTTCATATTGGAGATTCAACCGTTGGCGACACGTTTCAAAGGAACTTCACCTCATAGGAGAGGAGCGAAAAATTGGTCTTGAGCAAAACAGCTCTCATTCGTCTGGAAGCAATTTTGACGGTGCAACACTTTGCACTGACACCAGCATCTCAACGGAGCCGCGCACTTCAGAATGTCGAATGCAAGAACATACCGCTTGGTGGGTCAAGGGGCTTCAGCTATTTCTCCCCGGGGGGGAGGGCATTTGGTCCCCGTCAACTGCAGGGGGCTCCTGTGTTACTGATGTCCTGGACCCCCGGGGAGACGCTGAACAGGGGAAGTTGTCTGCTCTAACCGTTTCAATTGATAGAGTCCTCGTAGTACAGTGAATTACGCCAATCAAAAGAGAGAGCTCTGGCCGCTAGCAACGGCAGAAATGCTGGCAGTCATGTCCGGAAATTTTAATTGAAAGGATCACTAGCTCATCTCCATCGGACTTTCTTTTGTCTTGAAGCCTCTCCTCTCAAGACAGTCCCAGCAAAAGTTATAATGCAGGCGAATCCTACTGGCTCATGCAGACGACGGGCGAGTTTGCCCTATCGGCTGTTGCGGACTTAATGGTCTCGGGGTCCGTAGCCGCTCCGAAAGCCAGAGAGGCTACTCGCAGCCATTGCATTGTACTCGGTATTAGACGATGCCAGACTAGGTACTTATCTCCCACACTAAGCTGTGTGTTGCAATGCTTGCCTTGGTTGTATGGCTTGCTCCTACATCAAAGAGCCCTGCGACTAGCAAATCGGACGTATACTGTACCGGGATGTCCCACCAATGTAGATGAGGTTTATGCTTTCAACATAAAACGTTACATGTACAACAGCTTCAAGTACACGTACAAATACATGAGAGAAAGCTCGACGGAGTCTTGGCGATCTTGGAGATAGCAGCAGCCCGTCACAAATGTATTCCAGCCATCAGGAACGAGATACTCGCCTCAGACGGTATGAGCACGATGCTTTCTTTCGGCTCCGCCCTGGCTGCTGCAAGAGCTGCAGATTTAACGCGCTTCGCCTACGTATCTGTAACACCACACGGCGAAGGGGGCAAATCTTCAACTGCTGCATGCGTCTGTTGGACAGTTATACTGTCGTACTCGCTGAAACAGCTCACTGTCTCAGTACTCTGATCACAGGGTTTCTTGCCCAGGCGATTGCGAGGCAGAATCGGCCTTGTTAAGCCTCCGACGTGTACGCACCTTTCAAGCTCCCATCAAAAAGGACGCATTAGCTACTTTGACTTCGTTAGTGATCCCTCCAGCATCTCCCTTTACGATCGGTGGCTACTAACATTGCCTCACAGGCTGTCAATGCTTATACCATCGAGATTTAGATTTCGTAAGAGCTTGTGAAACGGGGACGAAGCTTCTGCTGCCTGCAGTGTGACGCGCCATGGAACGGCGAGATGGCATTGGCATCGGCATCGGCATCGTGACGAAGTAGTCCATTCGTGATCCCAATGTACAAATGTACGCAAGCCATCAGCCGCTAGACAAACCTACTGGGCTGGCGGCTGCCGGTTGCCTGAAGCCGTGGGTAAAAGTTGGGTTCGAAAACTGAAGCATACATAAAGTGCTCATCAACAACGGTCCCGATAACTTTGTATCTGCGAATGGTAGGTCGGGAGAAAATAGTAGCAGAGAGCAGGTTTCTTAGCAGGAAGCGTTTTTAAAACTGTATCGGTACAGCTACTGCTATGAGGGATGGAATTGTGGCATAAGGTGGAAGGTAATCGTGAGGGTCAGCTCTGCACTCCGACGAAGAGCTCTCAGCAAAAACAAGGCTGGTCTCAGAGACTTGCATCGTCAACAGTAGAGGGGAATCCTTCAGTTCAACCTCCGCAATCGGATGGTTGACACAAACATTATCTCTCTCACCGTGATAGTACCCCCGCAATGCTGTTGTCACTCCAGCAGATGCAAGATCACCTGCCCTTGTACGTGACACTTCCGCAGAGACGGATGGTATAGCATGCTGGGACGTTTCCTCAGCTGAGAAGAAATCCACCGTGCCACAGCTCCCGAGCAAAAGACGGCTGAATCAGAGCAATCTCGTCAACAAGGCGCCCTCGACTAGGTCCAGACGACAGGGTGAGAGCATCCCAAGAGCAGATGGCGTGGGAGGAGTGCGCCACCACAGCCTCTTGGTCCGGATGAAGCATCGAGGTAACCTCTAACCGTACGGAGGCTGGCTTTGTATATGGTGACTTGGCAGCCAATACACAGCCAGAGCTGCCTTGGTAGCCTGCAAAAAGCGTATGGCATGCAACCTCCACATCTGGTCCCTAAGTCCCCTCATTTTGTTCTTTCTTTCCGCTGATTGCCTGGCACATGTCGCTGTGCCGTGGGGTTTTACCATGGGCAAGGCGGCCAAAGGAAAGAATCCCTAAGCACATGAGACGATGAATCGTAGCGGCACAGCTCCTGACCAAAAATCAGCGAAAGAGCCTCTCTGCCTTCCCTCCTTCTTCCCTTTCGCCTCTGCCGCATCCCGGCCCGCCTCGAGAGACAGCAACAGCAGGCTGACATGTTCATCGACCAAGAGCTGAGTCTGGTTTCTTTCTTGCGGGAGGAAGATACACGGGCTCGAAAACACGGGGGGCGTTCCAGACAAAGAACATCAGTGGTCACTTAATGGAAAAAGTCACCGCCAAAGGTAACACTACCTTGACAAGCGCGTGCCATTGATGATCATGGAAAGTCAGGGCTCCAATGGATACTTCGATGCCGATCACTGAGGAGGACCAGCACGTGGGAGACATGTGGCCGGAGCAACAAAGGTACATCTCTTCAATGAGTCTGGATCGTGTGCTAACGCTTCGCAGGGAAAGACATGCAGGACTAGGTGCGACAGGAGGAGGCGAGGCACAGTATTCGCCAGTAAACACTTCAATTTTCAAGTGGCACAGTCATGAGGGAGAAGCCGGGTCACACTTGGTGGGATGCTGACATCCAAGTCGATCAAGAGAGAGAGAGCGACTAATGCTCTATCTGAGGATTACGCGAAATGACAAAGAAAACTGCTGCCGGACTTATCCCAGAGTAGCCGGAACAAGTGAGGAGGAGAAGAATCGCATATACAAGCGCGGACATGCCGTGCTGAAGGACAGGTTGGCGGTGACAGCAGGTTTTAAGGAAGGGCGTTCTGCGAAGTGTGTAGCATCGCGCTACCAGCGAGCCCGTAGTCCCGGCACCACTAAGCGAACACACATGCTGGGGGATTTCGGGTTGTAAGAAATATTAAAAATACCCCAACAAGAACGTGAAGGTTCTCGGACAGCGTCGAGTCACATGACGTGAGAGAGCGTTGTAATTTATTTACACAAGCTGTCACGGTTGGAGTTGTACGTTCCGACACCAACGCGAAAGGGATGCAGTAAATCACTGACTTTGCACCAAATCGGTGCGCATCTAAAACGGTACGAATTCTTTCAGCAAATGTTCATCATAAACGCCTTTGCGAAAGATGAGGATCTTGACAAGTAACACATGATTGACGCACAGCTGCTGCTACAAGTCTGAGAGCTTCAAGCGTGGTGGCCAATGCGCTCGGAGCCGCGGAGCTTTCGAATTCCGTGCCCCAGCGAAGAAAGGTGAGGCAATCGACACTGTGGTGGGATCAATTGTGAGCCGTCTTAGGCTCCGTGCAGTGAGCGGCTTGCGACGTGCGAGATGCGACGCAAGCTCCAGCAACCCAAGGACGGAAAAATCTACCTCCTGAGAAACGGTCTTGTCAGTGCGATGAGTACCATTAGTCAGAGATTTTAACAAAAAGATAGAAAATAGAGTAGAAAAACAGATTGATTGCTCAAAGAAATGATACACAAAGTTGGCCTTGGCAGCAATGATCTCGACGCTCAATCCAGCAGAAGACGCAAATTGTTAATTTTTGGAGTCGCCGGACTCTGGATAGTTCCTGAATGGCGCACAGCCTATTGTGTGAGGATCGACATGTTTCTCGCTCACCCACATAGGTCGCCCTAAGCATTCTTGTATCGAAACTTAGCTGGTGCCTAGCTCGATACCCGCCCAGACAAGTGCAAGTGTGATACTTCTAAAGCGGCAGGAGAGCAGCTCCGCTACTTCATTGGCTGATGTCGTGAGGCTTGAAACAGCACTACTGCCTTATGTCAGCAGACCAGCGTCGCACCGCTACCTCTGCCAGCACGTTGCTTGGGCCGCACGGCCGGCTGTCTAGTCCATTGAGTTGTGGCTGCGTATCTGCCCGAGAAAAGCTGTCAGTACCATGCCCTCACAACCAGAATACACTCTCGAGTGTGCTGCAAGTTTGTGGAGATAGACTCGCCAAGAGTCAATAATGTTGCCTGGGTATCAACGTAGGTGGTGCTGGTAGATGGCAACGATGAGGAGTCAGTCGCGGCTAACGTGGTGCGCATGTCCCATCGCGTGAGACTGGACGGTGGGTTACTTCCCGAGTGAGGACGTCGATTCGGCTCTGCTGCGGTGTTCGCAGACAATAATGTACCCGACGTTGTCACGACACCGACCCCACCTTTTACCCGAATGTTATATGTCGGCTACTGCACCGATCTTGGAAGAGATTGTAGACAATCGAGGCCGTGGGAAGCAGTGGGCTCGGTCACGTCCTGACATTTGCAAGTATGATGTCTTCTCTGCCCACTTGTCGAGCTGCTGCTCTGTTGGGGAAAAGTTCTGGGTCCCTGGTCGGGATCTCGTCATGTAGCATCAGGCGCCTGCCCAAAAGGGCCAGCGGGTCAATGATCCTCCACACATTGAAGAGATCCGTCACTAGTTTGTGCTCTGTAACTAGGTATGTACAATGCAGCATACGACAGCCAATGGCTTGGGAGATCAGTAGCAAGTGCTTCAGAGGCTCTGTTCACCAGCTGAGGACAGGGGGGCGAAACAGTTGGAACGATGGCCATTGTTGAAGGAAAGAACGGCCAACAGCTGACATTTGCTGTGCGTACTTGAGGTAGGTGTGTGGGTGTGTGTGTGTGTGTATGTGTGTGTGTCTTCTTGACAGCCGTTGAAGCTTTGTCAGGATGGCGAGGGGCTCAACAGGGAATCTGCCACCAGCAACAACACGATGTGGGAACTCCAAAGATGCAGCCTCATTCAGGCACAGCGTCTGTAGTAGCGGAAAGGCAGGGGACGCAGGGGAGTCAGCTCAAGAGGGGGCATACAACATTTCCAAAGAAGCGGGGGAGAATCCGCTTGCCATGACAGTGTGAATGATGCTTTCACTCGGCCTTGTCACTGGCGTCGTTGGAAAAGCTGGGCGGCACCACCGCAAATGCTAGTGCAGGCGAAACTAGCGCAGTAGTAGTGAGCACGATACCGCTAACGGCACCGCCGGGCACAGTAGTCGCTTGCCCCCGGTCCACGTGCCAGGTTACCAGAAGATCGGAGGGAGACGCACGAGGCCTGTGGGGCCGTCGACAAGAGCTGACAACCACCTCAACCACCGCAACCATTACTCGTGCAACGCGGCCGGCGGCAAGACGCTAGAGCCAGTGCGTCGTTGGCGCGGTGATATCCCCACCCCAAACAGGGCCTGCCCCTGACATTCAACCCCAGTGTGTGTCCTCCGGGAGTTGCAGCTGCGTCTCCGGCGCACAAACTTGGATCAGCCCGTTTCCTCTGCTCTCGAATTCGACTGGACGTCTTGAAGCAGAATCTTGACCTATCCCAAGGCTGCCCTGGTTGCCAGTTAAGTGCTAGCTTAATCTGAAGCATCGTGATCGCGCATTGCAGTGTCTGTTTGTCGTTAGCCCCAATACCGGTAAGACCTCATCGTCGAAACTCTGTCATTCTCGTAACCGCATCAGAGCATGGCTTTGTTAACTCTAAAGATAACCCAATCCGAATCCCATTCGCACTAGAATGGGAAAGAGAGGGAGAAAAGTTCCATTGTCCCTCAATGACCGTTGTATGCAAGGAATCAGAATTCCGGCTGCCTCTTTGGCGGATCGCGGGGATGGGACTGATCTTCCTCACACATCATCTGGTAAGAGATAGCCATCAGGCGCAACGATTCCAAGTTACTCAGACGTTAGTAACGGAATACCTCTGCCATCCGGCTGAGTCGGTTGTCATCTCTGAACCATGACTGTACACAAGAGGCCAGCAAACGAAGCCCTGCATATCAAAGTCTTGCGCTTTGCGTCATAACCTACAGCTGAAACAAGCTTGACCGTCGCACCTGAATTGTTCACGTCAACAAGAGAATCCGAGGCCTCACAAATCCTCCAGGAGATTATCTACGGCCACAATCAACAGATTGAATGCCTAAATGCCACCGGCTTCCGCCATATTCGGTGCCATACTGCAATGGTAAGGATCAAGTTGTGGCCGCCGGCAACGACAAGTATCGTGCATGGGCTGATAGCTGGCTTTCGTTCCAGTTCGGTTGCAGTTAGCTTGCCGTCAGCGATCCCGCCTTCAATCATTGTTTTAAAGTGAAGGTCACATGATCGACTCCAACCATTTAAGTCACGTCTTGGCGTACCCCCAGGGAGGTGATAAACCCAAGTTGGCCGGTTTGAGGTGACGAGGAGGCGTGCATATCTCCAGCTTCGCTCGTTTCGGGCGTTGCACATACTATTAATCCGTCCTTTGTAGAAACTGAGGCTCAGCGTTCATTTCATGGGAGTGATGTGGAGACTGGCCGTATCGGGTCTCTTCGTAGACAAGTGTATCATTGAGGACCAAGATGCAAGTCAGTCAGGGCTGATTTGCCTACATCCCTCCAAGTAGCGCAAATTTCCACAATTGATTCTAGGGTCACGTGAGAGGAGGTTTCAATGTCCATCTTCTTGTTTTGCTCTCAAGTCATCCTCCCACCCAAACCAATTACTGCCTTGAATGATTCTCGCAGATTTCCGATTGAGTATATGTCTCTAGCTAACTGATTTCCTTTAAGTTCTCATTCACTATTTGGAGACGGACTGGTATGTTTTATATGTAGAACGCAGTCTGTATACGGCGTCTCAGTTCAAGGCGCAACTCGAGGCCAGCCAGACCTCGCGCCATACCCGGCATAGGTGTGTCATTCACCAGGTTGCTGGTATAGGTGCTGACAGACTTAGCGGGACGGCTCGCTAAGCACCGCCCCAACGAGCCCACGAATGCTGGGTCCGTCGCGTCGCGATCATGTTTCGCTCCTAATGTAACGGAATCTTGCTTGTTCCGGATGTGTGGCACGTCGTTGATCAGGGAATAATCGCAACTCGCGAGATGACACGTTTGACTCTTTCATTGCAGTGAGTCAAGAGATGTAATCGAGCAGACTATCCACAAGACTCACTACAATCCAAGCAATGGTCGCTTCTATCGATGTGGCTTTGATCAAATGCAGCTTTCATGTCCGTGACGATGTGTTACCCAGGCATGTTAACGGGTGTGGTGCAAGGCCGACCAGGTCGACTGTCTTGCTATCAGTGGTCGTTCAATTTAATCCGTATAGAGGCGCGACAACACCTTATCAGGTTGAACGTAAAAACTCTGCTTAGACTTTACCCCTTCATTTGAGAGAAGGCCACGCTAGTCTTTGCTACATGAGCCGCGTGTCGAGTCACACCGATTGAAGGTCAAGCCTCGCATCCACATCAAAATCTGCCCAAGAGTCCAGCTCAGATTGGCAGCTGCTACCTTCTGCGACTTGGTAGCCAGGCCGACTCAAACAGTACCGGACTTCCACGACGGGGCTGGAGTCGCTCATGCGACATAGACACAAGGCTAGCAGCCGCTCGCGGCAAATCCGCGTCTAGGTCGGATTAGAAACGGGTACAGTATGGTAGCGGATATCAGCAGTCATTTTGCGGACCCTTTCGGCCTATGGGCAGGTCATTACACTAAATCAGGTGGTAGCCCTGACGTTTACATCGCGATGCTCATTCTCGCGCTCATGCTGTCAAACAGAGCATCGAGTATCCACAGCTGCCTGTTTGGAGGCGGTCGAAGTAATCCACCAGATAAAGCTGTACACCACCCAACGTTCCATATATTACAGCGTATGAACCCATTTTGAGACTGCAGCAAGTTCCCACGACAGGCGGCAAAATGTAGTGACGAAAAGCGGGCAAATGGTGTTTGCGCAGAGTGTGCTGCTCCCTCTTTCCTTTCCTCTTGTTGGGAAGCTCTGAAGAAAAGATTTCCCGCAATCTTCCCAAAACGGACTGGACTCGGCCTGGTTAAGTCTTTGAACCCTGGTCGTTTCCAAGTGTGCGGACTCGGCTCGGGGCCGAGAGCAGATAGTTGGCACCGATGCATGTACAACGGTCCCAACTCAGGAGAAAAACAACGGCAAACTGACGAGTGATCAACACCAGCTTTGCCTAGTGCTGCTAAACGTGATGCTGGTAGAAAACTCCAGTAAGTATCAGGGGTGACAGTGAGCAACAAGAGCGGATACTTGAAGGCGCAGACGGATTAGACGTCTCATCACGCTCTTGTCTGAGTGTTCGCGTCTTCCATGTAGGCAGACGCACGAGTCTGTGCCTTGCTATGGATGGAAAGCTACTGGAAACTCGTAGGTTTGCAAGGTTGTCGGGATTGCTCACAGATCTCGCGTTCGTTGGTCAGGAAAGGTGAGCGGGTTCGTGTGGGGTGTGGGTGCGCACGACAACAGCGAATCAGGACAAACTTCTGCAACAGCGACACACGTCTCTGTCAAACATCTCTTTGACCGCTCTTCCTCCAATTCGTTTGTGTTGCCAGAAGATTGCTGATATGCTGCGGCCTTGTAAACATCTCGCAAACAATGCTTAAATCACAGGCCTTGGAAGTGGTAAAATGAGGACATACAAAATCGTGTGGAGAAGATCACTACGGGCAGCTGATGTTTTCCATCATGAATGATTCCACTATCACACCCGTTCTGATCTGAGAGTGGGTCGCCCATTGGCGTGCCGTAGCGCGCCAGGCTCGGCTTCGTGTGAACGTGCGCGTAGATCATTTGCTGCAGTCATCTTGGCCAAGCAACATCATACAGATGATTGTTTCTCTGACTGCCTCAATTTTAGCTAGGAAGGCAACACCTCAGCTGTGCAAGACTAAGCTAGATGGTAGAAATTGTTGATCGAATCTTTTAATGTGGCCACTAACCTCTTCAAGAAGCATAGGCTGCCCGAGGGAAAATGACAAATTTTCAACCATCGGGGTAGGATTTCTCTACCTGATGTTTGTCTGGCTGTGCATGGCAACGCGAGCAGGACACCTGCCTGCTTCGCCAGGTGACAAGGCAGACTCTCAGATTGATGAATAGAGCCATAACAAAGAATCGAAGCGGTAGAAGCCAAACTGATAGCGACGGAATACAAACGATGATCGGAGCTTTCACACGTTGCGGCAGTCGAGGTGCAAGTATTTGAGGCATTCGAGCTCTAGCGGCCTTGGTCTCAAATCGCGAACGAAGACCCCTGCTGGTGAGCACGTTGGCAGAACAGCGGTGGTGGGAAAATAAGATTTTCATGCAGTACTGGTAGACTCAGACTGAGCAGCACGGAAGGTCTCGAAGCAATACTAGTAGCGCGTGAACCTCTTGCCCTACCCATCTCGTTCCTTCTGGCTTAGGCAGCGACGCCACAATAAAACTCCAATACGGTCGTGTCGCTCCTGCCGATCGGCAGGAAGCCTCCATTCGGTGATTCAGCAGACACTGGCACCTGCCTGAGGATCACACCAACAGCAGCGTCAGAGCCTTCACCTTCCCATCTACAGCATCGCCGGGCTGCCCAGAGTCGCTGTCACCTTCAACGTCGGCTATGTTAGAACATCTGACGCTGAAAGGATCACATTGCCAGTGCACGTTTGGTGGAAACTGCGTCTACCAGCGCTTTCTAGTCTACGTGAGGCAACCGTCCTCTTCTACAATCCTGGACCTTGCCCAGTTCTCAGCTTTCCCCTGCGCCCTTGCCACCTCCGCTGGACTCTGAATAGAGAAAGCAAGATTCGCAACGGAGTAAGCCTACTGTCTGCCGCCGGTAATCGTCGAGTCGGACCCGCAGTAAGGGCAGTAGTAAAAAAGCATGTGTCATGAGGCGATGCTTGACTCACCTTGGATTGTCGGTAAGCTGCTCAGACTCTGGGAGGCTTCTTATCGCCTCTCATAATCCGTTGCTGCCCCAGCTGAGAATTGCCTTTCCAATGCCGCGCACCAAATAGATGGCGACATGCGGCCTCAATATAATTGAAGTGCACGCCAAGCCCAGATTGTTGGTGGTGGACCCTTCAGCCTTGTGTGGTAGCCCCAAATCTTTCGGTTCCCTTCCTGGCTTGCGGAGCTGCCGATGACATTCCGTGTTGCGCTAGCGCGAAGGATATGGAATTGATGACTGAAGGTCTCCACAATGTTCGGACCGTTTGATCTTTGTGCAAGATCATCAGCACTCACGCAGCCAATACACCAGAAAGTAAAGTCCCGATAGTATACAGAAATGGCCAAGAGACCAAGAACGAAAGCGAACCAAAAACAGGCTTACGGATCTCCAAAGCTCTAGAACCCAGCAAGGAAGGGCATGCCCGCGATCGAGCTTTTAGTGTGATGTAAGATGCGTACATGACAGACATCTCGAGCTTGATTTTCGGCTTGGACCCCGTCAACTGGCGGACGGAGAGACTTACTGTTGAGTAGGTAGCATTCACATGGAGGCTCTCCTAAGCCAATACTGAAATGCTGCCGACTTGCTATGATGCCAGCGTCTGGTTCCCATGATGTAAATTCGTCGCAAGTCACGGTAGTTCCATCACCACGAGTGTTCCACAACAAGGACTCGACAGGCGGAATTGAGCAACCAGACTCTCTTTCAAAGGCAAAAGCAGCTGATCATGGCTCAAGATCTCTGCATAAATGCAATACGGTTGACGTAGCTTCAACCTACAGAGATACGTAATAAAAAAGGCAAATGTCAAAAGCCATGGATCACTCCAGCGGTGAGGTCAAAGGCGCTAGAATGTGCAGGGTGGTGAGGGGCATCGAAAGCTCATGCGTCAGTCACCGACTGCCTCGAACGCGATCCTGGTACTGCTGGGGTAAGTGCCCGCCCCAGGTGCACCAAAGTCCTCAATCTCGGCCACAAACACTTTAGTCTGAAGATTGCTAGCCCGAAGCCTTTTCCAAAATAAATGGGTCTACAGCTGACTCTGCGACCTGCTCACCGCACACCAGGTAGGTGTGTTTGGCAGTAACTAATTGTCCATACCTGTAAGCGCGCCATGTCACAAAATCTGGGCCCGAGTGCTGCTGCTAGCTTGAATTCCAAAAAAGACCTTGTTGGGTTTTGACGGTAGCCTTGAACACCTAGAGCTTCTATGATGAAAAAATTTTAAAAAATTATTATAAAAAAAAGGGAACAGGTTCAATGTAGAGACATGTGCGTGTTGGTAAATACTAATCATATCATTATCTATGGTACAACTCGGTCCTCGAGCAGGCCTGCTCTTTCCGATGCGGTGAAACTCGTGGCGCGCGTGTTCCAGGTAAATATCGACCAGGAAAGTCGTTTGAGTCGAGCGCCAAGTAGCAGCCTACTGTGCAGCTTTGCTGTTAGCGGCGGCAGCAGCCACAAGCTCGGCCCCGGCGGGGACCCCGGGGCCTCGAGTTTAGGTGCAGGCTTCCAGCGCTGTGCCGCGCTGCGGGGGAGGTTTTAGTTGCGCGAAACCTGCACTGCCCCGGCGAACCGTCCGGGGACTTGGCCGCGCACAGCTAACCACCCTCTGGTACCGCGCGATCCGACAACTTCCGCGGTCTCGTAGAGTTAGAGGCTCGCTCCGAATTCATTTCACGCGGCCAAACAAGGTCTGATCAGTCCAGGCCACATTCCTCGCTTGCTGATGAAACTCATTCCTGCCACTACCACATCCTGCTGGCACTGTCCCCTTCTTGCAGTTTCACGGTCTGACACGCCGATTGTCTGTTGCAGATTGTGTAAAAAGAATGTGCGAGGAAGCAGACCTTGGAGGGGCCAGCGCTCGCCGTGTCCAGCTCTTTCCTTCTGCTGCTGTCGCAGCTCCCTGTGGCTTGGGCGTGCTGGTGCTGCCGTATTAGTAGGGATTGCAACGCGCTTGCCGAGATGAATGCTGCCAGACTTCCAAAGCAGCCGCGCCTGGCCCAGTTCGGCAGCCGTTCCTTCCTTCTCCGAAACCATTATCCAATCAGTCGTCGCCATCATTATCATGATCCGCTGTCATGGACACCATCCCCCTTCGTCTAGTCTTCCACATGTGCATCCTTCGCATCCTTCGTAGTAATCATGCAGAAATCCACCATCCTGAGCCAAACTGAAAATCGTAATCCAGACAGTGAATGGGGTTCAAAAGGAATGAAAGCTCGTGGTTGAGAAATGGGGGGATAAAAACTGCCACGCGGTATGTAATCACAGTAGTTGTTGCAAAAATGTGCAAGTGGAGAAATGAAGGCTCAGCATAGTTCGCCCTTTCTTGCTCATCTCATCTGCAAAGGATCAGGTCCGGTCAAGAGATATTGGCGATTGTCTCAGGCCTGGTAAGGAACCGCAGGCGGAGGCATGCCATAGGTTGAGAATGCTGATCCTGCAGCTGTCAGGTGAGGTATCATTGGCGGAGGCATAGACACCTGTGGTGGAAATGCCCACCGACTCTGCACTTGAGAGTGTGGTGGCTGAAGCTGCGGCATCGGCTGCGGTTGATGCGAGGCTGGTGCCTGCTGCTGCTGCTGCTGTTGTTGTTGTTGCTGCTGCTGCTGCTGATGGATTTGCGTCGCGGCTGCGTCACGGACACTGAGCTCGAAACGCTTGGGACAGCCGTCTTCGCTGTGTCTCCTCAGAGTATCACGCCTTGCGAAGCTGTTGCCGCAGAGTTCGCATTTGTGATTTCTCGCCTTCAGGTGCACCTATCATTTCAGTTAACAAACATTTTTCCAAGCCGAGGATGGGACTCTCGACTGTGACCCTTCATTCGAAGTGATCGAGTCGAGCGGGCTCTGAATATAACTCACGCTATCATAGTGCCGATCGAGATCAGTCTTTCGCTGAAACTTCTTCGTACATTGCTGATTGCCAATCATGGCTGTGCAAGGGTGAGGATATTTTCGATCCGGATTGTGCGTCTCCATGTGAGACTTCCAGTTATAGCTCCGCTTGAAGAATTTATGGCACTGGCTGCATTCATGCGTCGCCTCCTCCGGTCTCGTCCTTTGTCGCTTCTTCTTGTTGAGTCTAGTCACGCTGGGAAGAACTGGTCGCATGCCGTTGAAACCAGACAGTGAGGTAGGCTCCGTAGCAGACCATTCGCTGGCACCCTGGCTGTGAGAGCTGTAGATGTCATCGTGTGTAGGCATCAGTCCAGGGCCTTGAGCGGCAAAGTGCATTGGACCTGGGCTGGTCATGGTACGCTGCAACACGTGCTCGTTAGTGGGGGCAGGATACCAACTGCTTTGGTGGTGGTCCTCGGGCTTAGACCTCGCTGCAGCCATGTTCATCTCAGAAGCTTCTGATGTGTAGGAGCAGACGGAGCTTCGGTGCGATGGCATGTCAGAGCTCGTCGCTGATTGGCAGTACTCGAGAGCCGGGGCCTCTGGGGAGGACAGTGACGGCTGCCTGTGAGGTTGGTGTTGTTGTTGATGGTGGTGGTGATGTTGTGGCTGTTGCGTCTGCTGCTGGTAGTGATGTTGGTGGGGTTGTGATGTTTGGGGTTGGTAGCTGGAAAGGCTGTCAAAGGGAGAGCCTGTGTACATGTCTTGTGGTGCAGAAGAGGCTGCCGAAGAGAAGGCTGACTGTTCAGCAGACGTCTGCGACCAGGCCGACGTGTGCTGCGGCGATGCTGTCCGAGCCGAGAGCTGATGCTGAGAAGGCTGTGGTATGGTGAGTGGGTAGAGATCAAGGCCAGCCTGAGCAGAGCGTGTGTGGTGCTCTGCAGCCTCACTCGCCGTCGTCGAGGCAAGGTTTGGCCTGTCACCAAAGTAGCTGTTCTGACGATGTTGGTGGTGGTGGTGGTGGTGGTGATGATGCTGGAGGTGAATCGGTTTGCTAGGCTGGAAGGGTGAGACTGGGGAAGCAAGGCTGGGACCTGCGTTCATCTTATCTTATGAGGCTGCGGGCCGGCAGTGAGACAATCCAGGCAAGGCAAGCCTTGCTGCAAGCTGAGTGGTAGACCAGGTCAGCCTAGCCTTTAGAGCGGTAGCTGTGGCTTCACGCGCCCAATCGAAGAAAAATGGTGACGGCTGTATATCCAAAGAGCTAGTTGTATCACCACAGACTGAGAAAATTCAATGTCAAATGAGAGACGACGATCTTATGGCGTCTCTCAGATGCGTGAGCGAGCAATTTGGTATGCTTTTAAAGCCTGGGTACGCGCAAGAAGGGGAGGCTGGCTGAGTGTCAAGCTTGTTCGACTTTGTGATACTCGCAAGGCTGATTTAGAAAAGACTTTTGTTATACGAGATCTTGTTACCACAAGCTTTTATGGGTAGATGATGAAAAGTACGACGGGTGAAGAATGAGGCTGTCGAGCTGTGGAAGAAACTGGGCAAGGTTGAAGATATATCACAGAAGCGGTACAGATGAGTGGCTTGGACTAGGTGACAGGTTGTGTGAACAAGAAGCGAGAGAGACAAGCTGCGACACCTCCGCAATCAACGCTAGTAGGACACGGACCGTTTTTGCCTGCGAAAGAATCATAGCACTGAAGGCCCTTGGGATGGAAAGAATGCGTGTGGGCGCGTGGTTGCGTGTGTTTTGTGGGTAAGTGCACGGGCTCTATCGATACAGACGTTGTAAAGTTTAAGATACAAAAAAGACAGGGGAGAAGAAGACGAGGGAGGGGAGGCAGATGGAGGCAGTGATGGTGGTGGTGGTTGTAACGATGATGATGTGCGACCATTGTGAAGGACAAGTGCACGGAGAGCAGAGGGCGTGCGAATAGCAAGCTTTCTCTCCGAACAAGCTGTACCGAAAGAGAACACCGCATTGAGACAGACGAAGAGGGAGCGAGAAAGCGAGAGAGGAGAAGGAGGAGGGGAGAGCGCAGGGTGTCTGAATTCAGCGGCATGCTTGGAAGCTCTACCCATGGAAGAAAGGGCTGTTTCTCGCTCCCAGAGTTCTCGAGCTCTCTCTACAAGCCAAAATAACAGGGATCACACAAGGGGTGTGCGGAAGCTGGGTAAGATGCTTCTCCGGTGACCTGAGGCTGGGCCACTTCTTGGTGGTGGGAAAGGTTGGAGTGAGAGAGAGCGTGCGAACAAGAGAGCATCAGGGTGGTGGACATTAGCTAGGAAAGGTATGCGATGTGTACGGTACGGATGTAACATGCGCCAATAAGCCGTGCGTACAAAAGCAGCGGGCTAGTGTTTCATCTCGCAAAGTGAGCTTCGGGAATGTATGGTAGCGTTTGGAAATAAATGTCGAAACGTGACGTACCGTTTCGTAAAGCTCAAGACTGTATACAGAACCCGAGACGAGACACGCCCTCTCTCGTCCTCTCTTTATCCGTCTGCAGTGCTTTTCACCATGCTGTACAAAGCTTACACAGCCAGCCCTGGATAGTACCTACATACTTCCTACCGGGCAATGAAATATCGCTCATGATTTGGCCCCGATTATCAGCAAAGTCGCAAGATTACACCTTGGGCTCTCATCCATTGACGTTCTCGTGACTGTGTAAGAACGTTCCTGCAATCTGTACTGAGCATGTGCAGGCGAAGTTTCCACGCGATGGTCCGTAGCCACATGCGCAGCATTTGGTCTGCATGGCTCGGATCAGCCTCGAAGTCGCTCACGAACATCTCAAGCAAGCCAGACTCCTGTCTGATTCGGAGATTGGGATATCTTTAGACTCAACGATTGAGAATAGCGCGTGAAAGTTGCCACCATCATTTCCTACGAAAAGGGTAGCCAGGGAAAACGGCCCGGCACATTCGCATTACTATCAAACAGCAAAACCCTGCACCGACAAGTGTTGCCCTGAGCCGAAGAGGTGAAACAAGAGAAGGGCACGTTGTAGACATACTATCAAGACTAGTTGCTATTTCGTGGCAAAAGTCGACGTGTCCCTGCCCACTGATTCAGCAATTCTGGTCGTGGATCCGACGTCAAAAGGCATCATTTGAGTTACATCTTTTAAAAGACCCGGAATTTGGCCCGAAACTGGGCCAAGCTCGGGTTCTCAAGGAGACAAGGAAGTCGCGATCGCGACAAGGTGTGGATGTGCAGCCTGGCCAAGCCCAAGCCCTTTCCTTAACCTTGGACGGGCACAAGAGCGGACACGTTCAGTGGGGCGAGCGAATGGCTGAGCGACATTCCATTGTCGAGATGCCAGATAACTTATGTGAACATCTGCTGGCCGTATCATCCCTTGAACTAAGATTATGCTGCAACAGGGCCATTAATATGGGAGAAATCAAGTCACACACACTCAAGCCTCGAGATCGATCATAAGGGGATTGAAAGGGCAGAACTTGAAGATGATAGAATGCAAGATCGGAAAGCGAGGACGTGACTTCCGAGACGGACGAGGACAACGGAGAAGCGGAAGAGGCTTTTTGGCAGCAGCGATCAGTGGGTATCGGTCTCCACTCTCCCCGTCGGGGCAACGCAACTAACAGTTGGCAGGAGCGACCGAAAACGAGTTGCTAGCTAAACAAATGTCGATACCCCACTGGCAGTCACCTCATCAAACAGCATCTGGGCATCCGGGGTTATCGGGCCTTGCTTGATTTCCCAAATCCTTGCCACAGCATGGTGTAGGCGGCAGCGACAGCCCTACATCTGGGCAGGTGGCACGCCCACCGCTGCTACTACTTTAGGATCACTTCTTACAAGTTCGCGACGAGTCATTCCATCGCGACAAGTCATTTCACGATTATCACTGTCTTCAGTCATCCACCGTTAGGCTCTTGTGACAAGTGGTGAAAGCAGCCTCGATGACCACACTGATCTGCCGCCTTTGCCCCCTATGCAAGGTAGGAGAGATTGGCTGATGCCCACCACAATCTTGAGGCCGGCCGGCATCTAACCACGTCGCTAGCGCGGTTGATCACACACGATTTAGCCCGCTTAGCTCGACAGGTAATTGGGCAAATCCTCTTCTACAACCACACGGCCTCTTCTTCCCCAGAGGGTCTGTGAGACTGGCCAGACGAAATGAAGAGAGAAAGAGAACAAAATAAGCCGAGCCATTTTTGGCAGGCATCTGCCGAACCAAAGGTCACTTTGAGGCTCCAAATTGACCAGTTCATATCCCGGACTGCCACGCTGATCTCACCGAGCAGAAGGTCAGCTGCTCGCTCAAGATCACAGAGGGCTAGTGGAAGAGACGCCAGCATTCGCCACCACTGAAGACATGCCATCAACAAAGCCAACATATTGTCGTTGATCGTTGATCGTGTGAGACTGCGGAAAGGATGATGCATGCCGGGTATGTATCCCTACCTAGGTATGCTTACTTCAGCATCGGCTTTGCTAGACGCACAGTGTGAGATAATCACGATGCCATCGTTTAATCAACGTGCAGGGCTGGTCTTCCACGCATTGCAGAAAAATCATTTCTTTAGCCGTGTGACGCTCAGCTGCATGCGGCTGCGCGATAGTGTCCCAGACTGCAAAGCTTTCTGGTTCATTTCGCGACCTTTCGTGATTTTCGACGTTTGCGCCAATGAATAATTTGGAGTCTCATTATCGCCACTGCTTTCTTTCTTTGACACCTGTCACTAAAAGACAATGAAGCCGGAAGAGGTTATGATCGTCAGCTCATGGTATCATACGCGGCTTCAGGTGATATTACTGCTGGCGCAAGAGCCAGTGGAAATTGGCCCGGCCCCCGGGATTTTCTCGCACCCGAGTCGATAAAGACACCAGCAGACACTGTCGTCAATGCACAGACACCTGGCAGCTAAGTTTATTTGTATTGGAACCATGGAAAAGTTTGCTTTGGAATTTGCCATTCACGTTCCAGATGTGCCT
Organism: Erythroxylum anguifugum; assembly: GCA_027478595.1. NCBI lineage: Eukaryota > Viridiplantae > Streptophyta > Magnoliopsida > Malpighiales > Erythroxylaceae > Erythroxylum > Erythroxylum anguifugum. Next base: position 46,626 of record JANIPN010354899.1, read on the forward strand.
GAAAATAACTCTCTATCATCTACACATTCGAGCCAGAATCAAAAGTTGAACAGGCAGCTGATCTTACTGAGGCAGATTACCATTCGCAGGAGATGCATCTCCTAACGGAATGACACTCCGGAAATGTACTCACAATCAGCCAAAATATATCACTTGGTGTTTCAGACTAAGTGCCGTTGTTGATGAGCCTTTCGCCACAGATTGTAATGCGTTATAAATGAAGCCCAGCTGCCCACATTTTGTTGGCTTATACACCGGTACAGATTGATGTGACGGCGTTCAGATATCTGTGCTTCGTTCCCTGTGTTAGTCTCAAGAGAGAGGCTGCTGGTCGATGCCAATCCAAAAACGCTTGTCAGGCCGGACCAATGTCCTCACGTCCCATCTTCGGACTGTCATCCCTGAATGCAATACCCGAGAGGCCAGTGAGACCAACAGAAGATCGCCGGACACGATCCTACTACCTTCCTGAGCCACCCGAGGTTCCCGCCTGGCGGTTCAGGCACAGCAATCCGATTGAACTATCCCTGCACCTTGGTGACCAAGACAGACGTAGCGCATTCCATGCGTGCCCTCTCGTTGCTGTTTGGCCTTGCCAATGAGGCAACACTCGAGTTTCAGAGGCAATGGTCGCCCAGTAGGGCATGTTGAAGTTGCAGCTGTGCTGGGATGATGAGCGTTCGATGCCCTTGGGTGAGTGTGCGATAGGGGCGGCGCGTACCCATGCTTGTCTAACATGAGCGTCGACGCGTGCCAGGCGAGTGTCCCGGTTCTGGCATCTCAGCCTTGCGTCGGTCTGTGAAGCTGAACGATCAGACGTGCCAGCTAGAAGGGGATGGAAATGCTCGTCATTGTCCTGAGTCTTACCCACGCCCTTCTCCAAAAGTCTGGGAGCCCCTATGAAGAAATGTCGAGACTCTTCTGTTAGATTTGGTGGAGTCTTCAGGGCAGAGTCTGCACGACGGGGCAGTCCTGATGACAGCCGCGTCCGAGACGAGGCCAGATCTTGACAATGCGCAGACTTCCACATTGCCGGGTCCGAAGCTGGTCATATCGCTCGAAGTTATGCTTCGGCAAATCGACAATCTTCCCCTCAGAGGCCCAGATTGTGTGACGTGAGGATGCGTCTAGGCAGCCATACTGTGGCCACAGCCTAATGGGAGCAATCGTGATTGACCAAATCACAATCTTGAACTTACGGATTCTTGGCATAATGCTCCAGTCAGATTGATCAGTCATGTTGGCTTGAAAAGGAGTACCGGCCATCGCACACCAGAGCCTCACTACCACGTTTCTGGGCCATATCTGCCGAGGCATGGATGACACGAATTGCAGCATCACTCAACGGCGTTGGACGGACATAGCTTCGGAAGAAGCAGCCTGCACCTGCAAATGGGGTCAGCGAGAGCTGCTTCAGGCAAAGCTTCCTCGTCGTCTACATTTAACCAGTGTGTGACGGTTAGCCTTTGATCAAGACGATTCAAATCCATTGTTCTCGCGCAGAGTTCAGGAATTAGAGGTGTGTTGTCCCTTGGACAGCTTGTAGTCATACACGAACGGTCTCGGGTTCGACCCACCCTTGTCGTACCCGAACCCGAGCTTGCTGCTTGCAAGGCAGCGCAACAACGATTTTCGGCCACAGATCGACTACGCACAACCCAAAGGCGAGCAGAAGTGACTTGATGCACTATTTTCTTCCTCTTCTCATTCTTTATTGACGTAGTAATGATCACCGTGACTGAACTTGCTTCCTCTGCTAATTTGCGTCACAGAACATGTTTTGCGGTGATGGTAAGATTCGACCAAAGCCGTAAGCATGGTAATGTCGAAGACACATTTCTTCTTGGCACGGGACGCGCGTGGTCACAGTCCCAGAAGGCCTAAGATCGACACAAAGAACCGACACTGCAGCAGTCTGCCGCTGGGCTCCAAGTTCCTCACCTCTAGCACTTGCCGGTGCACCGACCGCCTGCTGGCACCTTGGTCAGTACCCTTTCTCCAGATGAAACAGACTGTGGCGTCGCTCCTGCCCTTCTCTCACACGTGGTCCATCCTTCTTTCCAAGCTTACAACGAGGATTGCGACGGCACTACAGGTAGTCGATAGACGAGGGAAGGTACAATTTGGTGAGGAGTTTCGACACCGCTAAAGCCACACATCAACGCCACTGCGCCCTATCGAATATCCACAAACTTCATCTGACATGGTGTCACGGTGTTGAAGCCCACTTGTGTGCTTCTAAATTATCGAAAGTGATGCTTCTCAAGATTCACTTTATTCTTAGGTTATGAGTTTGATAGGTGAGTGTGTGGACGGCGCCGTTCATCAAGCTCTCACTCGCCACGTGAATACTGCGGCTGCCCAGTTGCGACGTGTGTCAACCTCATGGCTCTGGTGACGACGCTCGCAAACATCTGCCCAGCCCCTCTGCTTGGATGAGTATGGAACTACCATATGCATGTGTGTTGGAGATAACGCCGTGGTAACGTTCACCATTTGAAAAATATTTTCTTTGGGTTTCCCCAAGACTTTTTTCATTATACAGATTTTCCACCGATCGGAGGTCAAATCCGTTGGCGAATAGTGCTCTGCCGAAGAGATCGTCGGGGCGGGTGATTGAGAGTCCGGCGTTCCGTTGTCTGAGCACTCGCACCTCATGCGCGCCTGCCCTGAGACACGACAACCTGAGACACGCTCCCTGACCAAACAGGAAGGCAGCTCTAAGTATGGTGTGACTGTGCTGCAACTTCGAGAAAAGCTTAGAAGTCTGGAGAACAGACCGTCGACCCTGGTATGTGGTTTGAGCCTCGCCAGCGTGTCGCACAATTGCAGTAGACTCGCAAGCGTGTTGGCGCGTCACGCTGTGCAGATGGAGATGCAGATTCATCTGCTTCTCATCTCCTCTTTCTGCAGTCGCCGAGGCCCAGACTTGTCCGCAATAACTCGGACAGTGACACAAAGTTGTCACTCTCGTGTAATGCAACTTTGCTTCCGTACGACAGATGATTATATTACAGATCACATTCGAAGTTAATCTCGACTTGAAATCATGGTGCTTCTGTTGATCTTACGAGACATGCCGTCGCGCGTCTGGTGAGGCTCTGAAGTCTTCGGGCAATCCTGATGTTCGAAATTTCTGCAATGCACACCGACTGGTTGAGTACGGCTCTGGCTTGGTCTATGTGTTCCGGTCCAGAAAAGTGTAGCCTCATATGACATGGAGATGCAAGCCGTGCCTAAACATAGAGATAATAAAGGGTAAGGAGAGGGAGACTGGCTCTTGGCTTAGTCTCACTTTTCGCGCCACTGTCACTTCTGTTTGGTGGCGCTTGGTGGCGCTTTATTTGACACCGGCAACGCCTTTTTACCCAGGCTATGACAAGCTGGCAGAGCCGCTGATGCGAGCCTCTAGAGGGGCTTGTGGTCAGCAGTTCGTCAGCATCTAGCAAACAGACCTCTGACTGACAGTTGTGTTGTTTGCCTTTTTGTCGCCGCTCGTAGGGCTGTAATGGGTCTTCATTGTGCCAGATGAGTGGCGGCGTCCTGTCATCTGGCCTGAGTTGAGACCGATCATACAGTCAATGAATGCACATTCTCTTTCGCAGGCTCGTTTCGTGAACGCGTTCAGGTCACAGCTTGAATGCACCGGACCTTAAAACTATGTCTGGGCAGTTTTGAAGTTTGCAAGAGAGGCGTGTTTCTTTCTACCGTAATGCGAGCTCATGGGTTTGTTAGTCTGATAAGCGTGCCAGCCTTTCAGGATACTTATATCAGCTTGGCTCATTGATGGACCAGGCAGGCACTGTTCAAGGGAGAAATCACGCATGCGCCGTACGTCTTCATGATCGCAACAGCCTTCGATGAAATGAGCCAGAGAAGGAAACAGCAATATGGGCCCCACCACAAGTATCGAAGCCTAGCAGCCGTTTAATCTCCCCATCAGCAAATTGATGAATCCTTGATCAATTCGATACCCAAGCGATTCATAGTCATACGTCTCGATGATTGTGATCCTTCAGACAAGTCCATCCGAACATCTCCGCATATGCGCGCCATGGTGTCAAACTCTTGTCATTGCTTAGGAAGAAGCTTGTGGCAGTCTGTGGCCGCAGCCCAGAAAAGAAATTTGTGTGACGAGACAGCCGGCCTGCCTGTCGCCACCAACTTACAAACAGAAGCAGAATCTGTTGTTATTTTACCCTGTGGTATCAAATTGTCTTAATTACGCAGCTGCGAGCGATGCATGCATTTCCAGCGCAAGCACAGGCTGCTACTAGGGGCGAGCAGATGCGGTAGGGCCCCAATTTTCTTCTGCAATGCAAAATTATCTCGCTTCGGATACTCTGTTCATCCGACCTCCCGCAAGCCAGTTCCAAGTTCGCGGACAGAACACCGATTGTGGGCGGGATGCCTCGGGTTCAGCGAACCTCCTGCTATCCGAAACTGATGGACGAATCACATTAACGACAGCACATAAGAGACCACTGTGTGTAGATCGAAAATAGCAGTTGTGAAGGCGGGATGATTTGCAACTTCCAGTCACGATCGGACATCTTGCCAAAGCGGACGGATTGAATCTGAAATGGCAGTCTTTCTGTAAACTAGAAACAGACGATATGAAAATATAACGGGCCTGAAGGAGAATGACAATCTATGATCTCAGTCCTTGAGAGATTACCACAGAACAGCTGCGTGTAAAGATACCCAGGTGAACACCTCGACTATCGTATGGATACAACAAATCTGCCTCACCATTTCTATATAATCATAGTATGAAAATTTTCCGGGTCGTAACTCTGCACGTCTTCATGAACTGAACATACATCTGCATATTATATTGGGAGCAAAACTCATATTTCAAATATACGAGCGAGTGCCTACACAACCGTCACAAAGGATAGCCCATCTTTGTTTGTCTAAGATTTTTCATCCCTCGAAGAACCAATTATTACAATCACGCACTACACTGACGCAGAGTTCGTACATGGATAGATCTTCATCACCACTCCCAAGATCAACCAAACTTAACGCAAATGATTTCAAATTGTGGCCATAAAACAAACAAGAAGGCGCTTAAACGGTCCCAGGCATAACATGCTCCGAAACTAGACTCTGTTCAAGTGGCTAAGGTGCGAAAGATGGTCTGTGAATGCGGCATTAGCTACCGCGAAGGATCAAATTGCATATTTCGATATCAAGGACTGGTCGTGACCCATTGAAGAATGGACACACGTGCAGGATAACGCGCTTGGCAATCAATAGCTAGATTTCTATTGCGCACCAGTAAACTTTGTTCCCGGCAGAGCTCCTGGTCTATCGCACCGCTGCAACTCCTGCAACTCTCTTTCATTGCGTTCGTCTCTCACCGCAGCTGGCCCTGCACCGCTTCCCGAACCTGCCGCACAACAGGGCAGAGCATGACGGTGAGCTTCTTGCTGGTTCACACCTGGCCAGCCCGCCATTCAATTTCTCTTCCTCCACCAAGTTGATCCTCTGCGAGCCCCGGTCGAGATGTACAACCAGCGCACACCCCAGTAGATGCGTCAAACTTGCTCTGGTATGTGTTGATCAGCCTCGTCGTCGACGCCTTGCCAATGATTCCAGAATCTTGCGGATTTTAGAACGTATGCAGACCGAACTGCCTCGGACATCTTCATCTCCGTTGACTTGTACAAATCACTAGGTACTCAGGCATGTTCAGTAGATCAAGCCAAAGTCACAGGTGCAGCATAACACACCGCACGCAGCTACTACCAGTGTAGAAAACTCGCGATGCGACGCACAACTTGGTGTTACCTTGCATCGTGGCGGAGGTACATGCAATACAACGTATGTCTGCTTGTGCTATCTGCTAGTTCTAACAGTGCCCTAGTCAAGTACTGCTACTTGTAACCTGCCATTCGTCGCAGTAGACTGGCAGGTACCTACCTCCCAGCCGCGGCACAAAACTGATAATCCTCAGCCCCTCTACCCATCGAACCGGGTACTCGTCCAAAGGAATTCCTGTGGTCCCTTGAGCCTGCACGATAGTTACAGTAGCGGCGACAATCGCTTTCGCACTCAGTACCCCTGTTCACGTTGCAATCATGTCCAAGTCAAATGCTGCTTCTCTTGTATCCCTACAAGGATGTCGAAATGTCACAGGTAGGAAGCCGAGTGCCTTGCGATTAGGAACTCACCCAGATTGTTCTTCTGTTAGAGGTTGGTTGTATGTAGTACAGATTACCCGAAACCAACAACATGATCCAAGACAAAAGCCAAACGTGCCAAACCGTTAGATAGAGGGCAATCGCGGTCGCTTCAGCGACCCACAAGCCAGAGTCTAAACGCACGCTGATTGTTGTCAGTCGAACGACCATCGATATGATTCATCACATAGCCACACTCGATTGTCCTTCCCTCGCAAACAGAGCCGATTTCAGGTCACCGAACCTGCCCTGCGTACCTGTCTGCACAGTTGTACATATGCACATACAGAAACTGCCTGAGTAGTACCTAGGCAAGTACATACAAATACACATACACATACACAGCCTCAGAGTCTCCAATCAAGAAACCCCTCAAGTCAGTCCTGAACACACCTTTCAAACCACCTTCCTTCTCGACTTGCGTCCTCCTCTCAAATCTTCAGCTTCTCCTGTGCCAGCCCGTGTCTCAGATTCCAATATCCGCTCAACTCCATCTCGCCTTCTTTGTAGATAATTATCCAGGATAATACTGACCCGAGCATGCCGTCTCGCTGTTTACTGCTAGATACTGCTGGCTGCACTAGCCTTCGCGACTGCTACTGCCAATGCCACTTTACTACCGTTACGGCTGGTTTTCCCGCACCCTGTTCTGCATGCCTCGCCTGTTTGTAGGATTTTCGGGAGAACAATAATAATCACAAAGGGTTGGGGGTGGGTGAGTGAGTGTGCGCCAGTGGTGCCGGAAACCCCGGTTGCGGAACTTCCTAGGCCCCGGCTCTCGAGCCATCTCCTTCACTACCACATACCTACCTAGGCACGCACGTAGTATACATACACATATTTTGTACAACAATGCAGAAAAACGTGACGGTATATATACGCACACACTAAAACACGAAGGACATTGTTGGGTTTGTCTGGTGTCTGAGCGATATTTTGGCTGCTTTGCCACTCAGTAACGGGATTGCCCTGACTTAGTTTTTGCAGCGGCTCTAGAACTGCTCTTACACCACATGTCTTGCCTTCCTCCTCCTTCTTCTCCCTGTTTTCCCCTGGTCTGTGGCAAATAGTTCTCCCGCTATTCCTTCCCACCTGCCCCTTCTCATTCAAGTTCTTCCTTAACCCTTCGCCCGGGACAGGCCATTCTCCCGCTTGGCCGGACACTGTTCCTCCTGACTCGTGGCTGAAAGGCGGAAAGAGGAGCTAGGTGGCTAGCTAGGTGGCTACCTAGCTAGGCGTACATGTGTTGACGATCAGTTCCATTTCATTCCATGCATCATCATTACCTTTCCTTCCACTTGAGTGCGAGGATCACCTTCATTGCGCGTACGCATCGTGCGTTACCGAAATAAACGTACAAGCTTGCACAAGTTTTTGAGACTCGGAGCCTTTACTTTCCTTCCAGCGGCACGGGGGCTGATCCTGTCTTGACCTGTCTTGACCAGCTGGCCGGTCATGTGAGGATTGTTGATGATGACACGCGCATATTCTCGCTCTTCCGCGTTCCCCAACTTCTGACTCGATGTGTCCCCCCTGTCAGGACTTTTTTCTGCACACAGCTCTAGTATCCGTGTCGGTGGATCATTGTCACTTCGGGTCTGCCGAAAGTCTGTCCCTAATCTTGGGTCGTGAATATGATCGTGGTCCATCAGTATCAGTTCGAGACCGTAACGGCGACGCTCCAGTTTCACAGCTGAGGCATCTCTTCCTCCTCAGCTCTGCTGTTGTAATTTTGCCTTCGCCTTCTAGTCCCCTTCTCGTAAAACTCAAGCACTTGAACGACAATATCTGGTATTATCAACGTGGTCTGTTGTCTGCATGTATGTTTCACGGCGGTCCCCTTCGTTTTCCACATCGGTTCCGTAGGAGTATGGCGAGGTCAAGGATAGATCGTGGCACCTACCATGCGGGCCCGTACCTTTGCCTACCTTCGTCAGCTGAGGAGAAGCACCAGCAGGTAGGGAGCACCGTTGGGCCTTTGCCTCTGCTCATCGAATGGTCTGTGGACTCTTGGCTTTGAGTCTTGGAGAGCCAGAGCCTATCATTGAGCCTCCCCTCTCGAATTTTGCCTCTGAGCTGATGAAACGCCCCAAGCCTGGGGATCAACAAGCCCTGTGAGATCAGCAAGATTGCCCTCTCCAGCCGCCACCGCCAGCTGGGCCGCTGCCGTCACCCCAACCCAACAGCCTGTCTTCTCTCATTCCGCTCGAAAGGATTGGATGACCACAGACCAGATTGCGGGTTGGGCTGGATTAAGGAGGGACGATAGCAATCGAGCTAGAAAGGAGCATTTCAGCCCGCCAGCTCGCTGGCTGGCTAGCGAGAAGCAGGCAAGCAGTCCGACTTGCAAGCCATTGACCCTTTTCCCACCTCATCATCTATCTAGCCTCTGCTCCAAGCGCTCGACCTGGGCCGTCAGCTTCGCGATGGCCTGTCTCAGGTCTTCAATTGTATTAGCCTCTGGAGCGCCCTGCCAGCCTTGATTTGCCAGCGGCTCGTTTCGTCTGGATGCACTGAGCCGGGTCAAGCCCTCCGATAGCGAGCGACTGTGCCGTCGTGGCATACCAAGAGCCTTAGAACCACTGGCTCTGGCTCGCCATCGGTCGGGATCGCGATGCCACCGAAACGCAAGACTTTCGTACGCCAAAATCAGCGCGACGAATGGAGCGTGCGTTATTTTCAAAAGAACGATACGCGCGCTCCTGACCTCGCTGGCCGGTAATACCAGCCTCAGGGGCCTCAGCAGTATTAATGGAATCAGGTTCTGAGAAGGGAGGGAAAGTCATTAACGTCAGCTGGTTGGTCTTTGTGATAGGAGCACTCTTTTAGGGTGGTAAGACATGAGAAAGCACGTTGCAGGCAGCGACGCCACTGAAATTCCTCTCTAAATGAGAATGCGGCGCTAGAGCAGCCTTTTCATTGGTGATGCAATCACCGGCGTTTGGGGGAGGCATGACGGGCATTTTCATCATGCCAAGAAGTGCTATGAAGGCAGTGGAATGCAAGTCTTGCCTTTTAAGACGATAGCAGACAAAGTTTAAAACGCGATGCTGGAGCCGGCTGAGAGCTGCGAAGCGACTCCTTTCTCATGGGCTGATAGGCAGCAGTCGCAGCCTTCTCCGAGTCTCCGATGCATATTATAATTTTGCATTGACAGGAACAGAGAAAGCACTGAACTCACCAATGGAGGTAAAAAGTAAGTAAGTCGCTTAGATGCACATGATTCCAGGACCAAGATCGAATACTGGAAGAGAAACTCCTCGCGCGCGTTGCCCATGATCAGCGTCAGGCTGTTTGTTAGCAGCGATATTAGTGTCGGGAGAAGAAGAATGTTCGTAATGGAGACGAATATGACCATCAGTGTGGGTCCAAATGTTTTGGAAATCTTTTCCGACACGTCAAGACCAAGATAGCCTGCGCTGTTAAAGACATAGATCAGCAGCCAAAACATTTCTCCAGCGGAGAATACGTTTCGGCCAAGCAACACGAAGGTTGATGCGAACCCGAGGTACACTGCCAGCACTATGATCAGGAATTTGAGAAGGTCCCGAGTCATCTGCGAGAGGCTTGGAATCAAAGTGCCAAAATAGGGATGCAAGCTAATCAGCGACAAAGTCCGTGGTACGAGAGGCACGGCCATGATGGAGAGAATGTCAAAGGCAAGCTCGATGGTATGCATGTCATTCCTGGTGAGGCCAATGGCTCTTGTCACCACGTACGCCATGGCAACGCCAACAATTCCGACGTCCATGAGGTTCCATAGATCGGTGGCGTAGAATCGCACGCCTGTATCGAGAAAAGCGCCAAGCTCTTCGTATGCAAATGCAGCGATCCAGATGTACAGCAGGACCTCGGTTGGGGTGAAGTAGGGCGTCTTGTCCTCTTGCATGGCGACGTAGTATAGTACGAGGAGGGCGAGCAGGAAACCCGTTTCGAACGTTCTCTGATAGCGAGGGACGCGAAGGCGACAGTAAGGATCCATGCGACTACCATCTTTGGCATGGCTGCTATAGTAGTGTGCTTTGCGCTGTGCACCAATGCTCACCGAGTCCCAGAACATGATTTCGCCGTTCCAAATAGCATTTATGGACCGTTGCACGATGCGCTGACTCAAGAATTTCTTGGCCTCTGCTACAGCAGCAATCTCAAGTGCGTTCAGTCCGATGAAAGGCAAAGTCGGATCGTCCTCGCCGTCTACACCACCAGAAACTTTGCCCTAGAAGTTTAGTCAGCGCCACGTCTCGAAGAGTAAATCCGGCTGAAATCAACGGCTCGAACGATAAGTGTACGAGCGCGTCGGAAGTAGAATGCCAGATCAACGGTTAGGGTCCGTTCGATACACTTGATTTCGACACAAAGGTGGAGTAGGCTCTCGCAGGAAGTCAGACCAGCTGTGTTGAAGATTTTGAAACTCCGGAGGGAAAACGCAATACTTGCAACAAGCAGCTCCAGCATGCAATCTTTACAGGACTTCTCTGAGCAAGTAAGAGGAAGCACGAAGAGCGTAAACAAATATGAGACTGACGCTAGAAACTCACCTTCAGCTTACGCATACGGTTTTTGGCGAATTGCTTGATAAACGAGACTTCGCCACCGAAAACACGAGTCGAGCGACTAGTTATTCTACTGAGCATGCCCGTCGTCTCTGCAGCATACTCAATATCGCTCACTTGGCTTTGCCTGTCATCAGTATCCTCTGAATCGTCGGCTTCTTCTGCATCGAGCTCGTTGATAGCGACCGAGTCCCGACGCTTCACGGATGTAAGCTCACTCAGCAAAGCTTCAAGCCGTTCTTGTCGTGAATATTTTAGTGTGATTCGCCAGGCGAGCAGCTCGCAAGCCAACGCTCGAGCTTGGCTGATCCCTCTGTCATCTGGATCATTGAAGTGATATCGAAGGACACTGCATGAAGTGAGGTGTCAGCAACGATTGTTCAGGCAGATTCACCGTCGTTGAAATGTCTTTTCTTTCTTTTTTCAATTGGCCATAGGTGCAATGAACGATTTTTATGCACATGAACATTCCCAACAGAATGGAAGTAAATCAAAGTTCAACTCACAGCAGCGCTGAAACTAGAAATGGGTGCGAGCATTCTTCAGTCAGGTAGTTGAGTAATGGCTCCAGATCTGTTGCGCCATCACCGGTGCTAAGTTGATCAAATGTGTAAGGTACATCGATGGCATCTTCGATGCTGGTGCACAATTCACGCACAACGTTGACAAAGCTATCGTCATCGCGTAGACTCGGTAGCGAGATGTCCAGTCTCCATGACGCGCGCCGGTTGATTATTGGCGAACGCAGCGTGTGCGTGGGCGAGAAGACGGTGGGCATTCTTTTGACTTATTTTGCGAAGTCGTCTTGGCTCCACGAAGCCTGCCTCGCAGCGGAGACGGAGGAGAGGGCGGAAACCACGACGGCGACGACACTCGGTTTGGCTTAGTTCGCGGGATGATGGCTGGCGCGTCGGTGGTTTCTACTGCATCACTAGTGGCGCCGGGCGCGTTTGCACTTTCCAACGGTCTGGAACGGCAACAAGGAATCGAGCCAACAACTTTGAGCCCTTCTCGAGATAAATAGGCTTGGTGATTGCAATTCCAGAGCCTCTAAATGTATGCAATAAAGTCACGGACTTGGTGGCATATGTGTACTAAGGAAGCCTGGAAAGTTAACCCAAGCTTGCACCGAGTTATCGCGGTCATGACCAGTGAATCAGCCATTACGGTGATGTTACTATCATACTTGGCCTTGAAAATGAGCCAACTGGTTGCTGCGGCTGATCTGCCGTTTCCTGCGAGCTGTGCTCCTACGACTCAAGGTTGATTACCTGGTGCCATTGGCGGGTCAGCTGGCCAGATCCCCACCTACCTAGGTATCTAGGTATGTGGATCTTCTTGCTTGGCGGACACCTTCATCTGGCTTGGCTGTCTCCGATAAAAATCATGTATCTACTTCGCTTAGCAAACAATTGTTCTGTCTACCAAAATGTCATATCTTGACAAAATTCTCTGTTCTTATGACTGAGCTTTCAAATTCGTGATGTGATTGCTGGTTTCTGTATAGTAGGATGACGCTGGATGCATAGATCTCGAGCCAACCTCGAGCACTTATCTTCTTCGTTGTTTGGAAGCCAGCGCATTCAGCGAAACTCATCTCCAGTTTATTCTGAGAAGAGCACCGCATTCTAGGGCATTAGCTCCTCGTATGCCTTTGCATCTCGAGATCAATATATCCAGCTGAACGCGAAATCTTGACTACTGACAGCATGTCTTCTGAAAGAGTGCAGCATACGACAACGAACTCAGTAGTCAGCACTCATATCGAGCTCAATCATTACAATACTGACGACGGTACTCTTTTTCATGGAACACGATTCAGCTCCTCTGCGTGTAGCGGCGGTTTCCAGCTCTGGACTTTTCCCCAAGCAAGACGATGGAGTATAGAAGATCATGAACAGGAACGAATCACCCCTTCTTGGCCTCCAAGATCCGTTCGTCGAAGATGGAGCTCAGACTGAGAGAGTGAAGGATAGCGGAGAGGTCCACAGTTCCCATTTCATGAGCATGATATCTCTTGGGCTCAATCGTGCTGAGTATTGTCGGCATGCAGCAACGAAACAGAGACAATGATTTGACACCCAGCTGATCGGATCTGCTGCTCTTCGAATACTAGCAGTGAAACAAAGAGCACTTATCCCGGACGACTCGCCATCCTTGTGACCTTCTTCGTCTTTCCTATTACCCTTTCTTTCGCCGGCTATCAATTAACAGTGTACTGCCGCAGAAATGTTCTACCGAGATCATCAGTTATGCAGTGGGTGGTGGTTTCTACTTCGTCTCCATTGCAGTTCAGGCAAAGGGAAAAAGGCAGAAGGGTTGACCATCCACCCTAAGTGGATTTATTTTGATCAAGCTCTCCAAGGTATTCCAAGCGTCTTGTCGGTGAGAAGCATGACGGCTTGAGCAAACGACAGGTCTACTTCAAACCCAGGCAAGTCGTGACGACGAATACAAAAAGGCTATATTGATGTATGACATTGTAATTGATAATGCAGGTGCGTGCAACTCTTCTGCGTCACAATCATATGACGAGGAGTTCCGAGAGCAGATGACAATGAGTCTCGGTCTCGCAAAGTCACCGGCATCACGCGCAGATACAGTCTCTGTGGCCATGACTTTCGGACTACCTCGATCAGTCCGAGGCATAAGAGAATTAGATCAACATGATGTCCTCTACTGGCTCTACGCTTCCGTTGTGAACGAGTTCGCCCCACATGCCTCCATACACGTATGCCTCGCCCAGTATTTTGTATCTAGCCGGCTTTCCCTCCGCCTCAGCTTCAACAGGTCGGAGAATTTGAGGAATCGTGGCTTTGCACAAGATCCAAAGCTCGTCTCCTGACTGAACATCGACCGGACAAGCCCCTATGTACCGGTGGTCAGTGGTGGTAGCATACCCGCCTTCTCTTATTCTGTCTACAGGAGCCATGCCCAGCATCTTTGGAGAGGTCGCGAAGATTTCGTGAGACCCTAGGCCACAGTCTAGACCTTGCTCAAATTCTCCCGCCACAAACTTTTCAGTGCGTGAGAGACGCTTCTTGGTCAAAGATTCAAACTCGTTGAGCTGTGGCACCCCGTACTTTCCGCCGAAATTTGTCAGCAGAGGCCAAATGTCAGCCAGAATTGTCCTTGCCTGCTCCGATTGCTCCTGGCTACCAGTTTTATCTGCTTGTATTGTCATAAGACGTGACATAAGAACTCTCAGGAAGCAACCAAGGCCGTACTCGAATACCTGTGCCTGGAGCAAGGCCGAGTCTTGGTAAGAGCATCGCATAGCAGTCCAGAAGATTGCGGGAAGGCTTTGCGATGCTGGCATGTAGTCAGGACCAACATCGTCTGCCAATTTCATCGTATCAACGCAAAACCTTCCCCACCCGAGGATCTTGAGGTTCGCCCACTGTGGTCCATATGTCAAGAGAGATGTGTAGTCAAAACGAATGTGTCGAAAAATGTGGCCACAGCGCCGGCCATACAATCGTAATGAACCGGAATCAAAGCCTAGCGAACACTGTTCTTCTGTACGCATAGGGTACGCGTCACACAAATGTCCATAACATCTGAACTCACCAACACGTATCCCGCCCGCCACGATATTCCTGCTTGTAGCTGAAAGATCAGGCACCCAAGATGGCAAATCCTGTACTTTTCGTTGCTTGAGAGGGCAGAGTAAGGAAAAAACATTCAAATAAGGCAATTCTAACATAAGCTGGATCGTGATATCTGTAAAAACTTTTGAAAGAGGCAGATCGTAGCGAGGGATAACGCCAACAAGGTAACCGCATTCAGGACTCATAGCAGAAGCAAGACCTCGAACACCGTATAGATAATCGTGCGCCACAGAAGCCATAAAAAATTGACCCATTGAGAGCAGGAATTCCAGCCATGCAAACACGCCAGCTCTGGGCGAGCTTACCCCATACACTTGATGCACTGTGTTTGCCAGCCCGAGAGTATTGTGATATTTTGTATCCACAGTCTCGCGTTCCTGTCGAAACACATTGGCAACTGACAGTACATTTCGCGTCCATGCAAGATCAAGCGGACGCTCCAAGAGAGTCGATATTGTAGAAGCGTTGAAGCTGAGCCAGTCGTTGAGCTCCTTGAAACGATGTGCGTGTAGCTCAATACTGCCATAAATCGTGGTGAGCTTCTTGGCTAGAACAACTTCCTGAAGAACCCACAATCGTCTAAAGTATCTTCGTCTCTCGAGGTGGGTAAGGAGTGAATCGACTCGTCCTCTGGAAATCTGAAAAGCACTCCCATCAAAGCCTAAAGTAAAGTTGGAAGTCGAATCTTTCTGTCGTCCCGGAGGGTATATCCGTTTGGTCAACTTGGGCGGGTCTTGAGGTTCTGCACCGTTCCTGTACCTCCATTTTATTAAAAAGCCCACGAATTGGAAATATAGCCAGACGATATCATCCATGTACTTGTCTGTTGGCCCGAGCCAGCAGATCACGCGTTCTGCTCCTGTATAGAAGCGATCCATTAGCTGCACTTGTGAGTTGCGTTCTGCGACATTGCTCTGATTGATACAAAGGGCATCGATCCACAAGCTGCGACGCCAACGATAAGGAACGATCTGTCTGAGAGCCGCAAAGAGATTGCGACCGATCGGACAATCCCAAAACGATCCATCATTACAACGGAGCCGGATTATTTCATTGTTTTTGTCTGCGATACCATATTTTGCAGTAATCTCGGGATCATCAACTGGCGTATCCCAGGTATAAGAAAGTGCAGCATAGATGGGTAATTGAGAGAATAGGCTAAATGTCGTGAGCACACCGCAAAGCCTTGGTTCGTCGGCATCTGAATAGAAGACATGGAGCAATCGAATTGACTCATTCTCGAGTAAAGTATCATAACCTGAAAATGTACCTTTCATGCTTTGCAGTCATTAAGGGAAAGCTTTCAAGCTGTCAATGGTACCACCGAAGCTATTAATCTTAGAGACTGATATGTAATGTCGACAGAATGCAGACAATCCCACAATGTACATGAAAGTAGCAGACTCATCAGACAGCTTTGTCTCAATATTGATGCACGTGCCATCATCCCCAAAGATGTTGCTCGTACGAGCCGCTTTGTACCACAATGCTACCGTCGGTACCGATCATGTATGCGTCACCATGATAGCCTCAAATCTGACTACAGTATGCTGAAGAATGAAAGCTGATGTTTACTAATCTTTTACTCAAGTTTACAGTCACGGTATGAAAACACTGTTGTGCTAATCCGAGAACGAAAAGAAGCGAAAAAACCCATTGATAAACGTGAAAACTGCGACAACTTCACAATCTAGATTTGAGTAATAAACTACGAGTCAAGACGGCTCAAAGCGCATGCAGCTATCTCACAGATCCCTTACAACTCATCATTGATCATTAATTTCCAGACAAGGTACCACTATGGTAGCTTCTATTAGAAGTCGCCGCCACCATAATCATCGCCATTATCATAACCGTTGTCGTAGCCTTGATCATAGCCCTGATCATAAGCTTGATCTTCGATGTGGTCATCGTGTGCTTCAATTGCTTCGGTTGCAAGGCCACCCAAGAGCAGACCACCAGCTCCGGCAGCGAGAAATTTGCCCGCATTGCCGCCAGACTTTTGAGGAGCTTGTTGTGCGTACTGCTGTGGTGGTGGAGCACCATAGCCGCCGCCATATTGGCCTGGAGGCGGTCCATAATTGTTATACCCACCTTGAGGGGGGCCACCGTAGCCACCGTAGCCGCCGTAACCCTGGGGTGGGCCACCACCGTAGCCTTGTGGTGGACCACCACCATAGCCTTGTTGTGGGTAGCCCTGGCCTTGTTGTGGCCTCCCGCCGCCTCCAAACTTGCCAGCAAGCTTGCCTAGTAAGCCTCGTTGGCCTCCTTGGTCGGCTTGCTGCGCTTGACTTTGGTCGTAGCCTGGTGGAGGTGCTTGATAGCCAGACGAAGCTGGACCGGGCGAGCCGGAATAGTAACTATCTGCCGCGCCGCGCGACATGCTAGCATTGCCTCTCGAGGCTGACCGGTTCTGTTCCTCTGCTTGCAAGCGGCGAGCCATCTCTTCATCGTGCGATGTATCTGGTTTGTTGTAGGGATTGTTGGGGTTCGCCTTCTCATTACTGGAATAGGGACTATGTGACCTGTCGCCGCTATATCCAGGTGGAGGACCAGATGGTGGGCCATCTCCACCGGGGCGGGCCGGCTCTGTCGGCTGGTCCCATACCGACTCCTTGGTGTAGGTGTTCACATAGAAAAATTGTCTGTATTCTGCGTTCCAAACAGCTTTCCAGCCGGGTGGGACCCGAGGAGGGGGTGGTCCAGGAGGAGGGGCATCAGCCATGGCTCGTATATAAAGGCAAGACTTGCGCGAAGCGCTCGTCCGAAGTATACAAACAGGAAGTGGAGAAATATACAATAGGCGATATACGACAGATGCAAGTGATGACAAGATTGTCAGAAGAATGAGATGAAAGGAGAGAAACCACAGGACGGAAGTATTTGTAGAGAAGAGCTGCCTGCAGCTCGGAATACTAATGCTTGAGACATGGCCGTTAATGCAGGGTAAGTGGGGATGCAATGACCGCACCTGGCTGTTACAGCGAACGAGCGATCGAATAGCAGCACGCAAGCCACGAGTCAAAATGGAGAAAGCCACAGAAGCGAAATGAAAACAATGGACCCAGGCTGCGGAGAACCCGCGTGTCCCGCGTGCTAGGAGCCCGAGTCACCTTTCAGCCACGAGTCTCAGCTGGTACTGGGTACTGGTGGTTGTTAACCAGCAGCCATAATGCCACCGGCTTCCGCTGTTTGCACTTCAGTGCAGGGCTCCGCGCAACCACAAAGTTGACTCGGAGACGCGAAAGCAAGATCAAACTCCTCAGCCACAATGACATCGCGTAGTATCGGAGACTTGACTTCGCCACAACGAGGCGAAGCTCGACTGATTTGCGACTCATCCCGCATCAAGACGTGTGCAGTCGCTCGAGTACAGTGGCTTGTACACACAATTTACAGCTTCTTTAGGCACTCAAATTCTCTCGTTTGAGCACAGATTGCGGATTCTCAAATTGCCCGCTCAGAAACTTTGCCACGTACTCCATTTTCGGGGCAGTCAAGCAACGATATTTGCAGGGCTTTTGCCACAATGTCGCAGTTTCTTGAGGCGAAGCAGATTCCAATTTGGCTCGATTGCGATCCAGGTAGGCTTCAAAAAGTTTCCTCCTCTTCTCTGCTTTAGTACCGGCCGTCTCTTGAACCTATCGCACCGCGTGGTTTCTGTGTTGTCATGTCTTCGGGGAGTGTCTCCACCCTGTTAGTTGCGTTATGTCGCCAGCCTAGTCAACTTTGGGTGAAACGTATGGAGGCCTGCTAGGCAGCAACCACGCTGCCGTAAGATGTCTCTGTACTGGCTGCCGGGGTCCGAAGTCAAGGACTCCTTGCCGACATAAATGCTGTGCATAGTTCTTCCAAGTTCTTGTGACTTGGTACCTCTGTGGTTGTGTTTCCCCGAGAATGAAGCTGTTTCATCTGCCATACGTTCGTCGTTGGTAGTTGACACTTCGTGAGAATACAATCGCATTGGTGTGATATTGATCTCAGAAGCTATTGTCTCAAGAGTCCGAAAGTTTAAACCTCAAAGGGACAGAGAACATTCATTCTGCAAGCAAGGATGCCATTGGGGTGGGGATTGCGTTCACACATTCCTATCAACATGGAAGATAACACACTGTTTTCAAGCCTCATCAAAATCTTGTACAACTATTCAGGACATATAGCCGATTTGGACTTGGAAGTGATACTGCATTTCGATATCTCTGCGATCCACAGGATCACAGGATTTGCAAGACAGCAAAAATTTGCCTCTCTTTGGTCATCACTTGACTTTCCATACTATGAACAGGTGGGTCGATTGATGAAGTTCGTAGACATGAGCATGGCATTGCAGTATGAGACATGTAGAAAGTCCCGCATGTTTACAACTTGTGCTTGTGGTTGCATGGGCATAAGCTTGGCATATGGTGACACTAATTGAACGGCCGGTCTGCTCTCTACAAGCCAAACGGAAGCACGCTGACGATTCTGCACAGGACATGATGTAAGTTACACAGCATCAAAATTTGTGGGGCGAAACCACAGAAATTTGTACCTACAATACAACGAGGGAGCTGATGCCACATCCCTCCATAGGACGCGTTCGCTATACTGCTTTGCGCACATCATCCCAACATTGAGTTCCTCGGAGTGAGCACAGTACATGGCAACGCATCTCTGCAGAAAACTACCAACAATGCGTCGAGTATGCTGGTGGCACTGAACCGCAGCGACGTGCCCGTCTACCCAGGAGCCAACAAGCCATTCTCGCGAAGAGCACTTCACGCACCAGACATCCACGGCGAGAGTGGACTGGACGGTACCAACCTGCTGCCAGCGCCAACACCCGCCGTTGGCTGGAATCCTAACGCGCTGCCGGCTGTTTCAGCAATGTACACAGCTCTCAAGGCTCAAACTCCAGGTACTGCCTGGCTTGTGGCCACTGGCACACTGACCAACGTTGCACTCCTTCTCGCTGTCTATCCAGACATTGCCGAGCATCTCGCAGGTGTAAGCATCATGGGTGGTGCCTTTGGAGACTGCCACTCGACTGTGAATCAAGATCAAGCAAAGCAGTCAGAAGCAGCTCAGAAACGAATGGCATCATCGCAGCAGCTCGAGGCCCGCATCGGCAACATCACCACATACGCCGAGTTCAACATCTACTGCGACCCCGAATCAGCACGCGCCGTGTTCTCACATCCAGATCTTAGTGGCAAGATCATTCTAATTCCGCTGGACATTACGCATACCGTCCTTGCAACTCCAGACGTGCTACAACACGTTCTTGGCAACGGAGACGGCAGCGGAAGCGGGACAGCGAAATCGCCGCTCAGACAGATGATGCACGATCTGCTCACATTTTTCGCAGACACGTACGCCAACGTCTTCGGCATCGTTGAGGGACCGCCACTCCACGATCCAATCGCAGTAGCAGCTGTCCTTCATCGCGAGCGCGTCCACGAAGATCTCGACTTCGACTATGGCGGCGGAACCGCAAAGGACGGCTTCACCGGCTCGGACAGGTACGCTGTCGACGTTGTGACCGATGGCCAGCACGGTGACGGTTCGAGACTCGGCGCGACGATACTTGTGCCATTCAGTGCTGACACTGCCATGAGTGATGACGCCGAGACGAGCGTGGGTGGACGAGTTCTGGTGCCGCGCAGTCTCAATGTGCCTCGTTTCTGGGAGTGCGTGTATGCCTCCCTCGCGCAGGCTGAGTTCTTCAGCAGCATGGGCGGCAACTGAAAAGGTAATGCTTTCGAAGACGCAAAAGGGAAGATTCTTGAGGATACGATGGTCTGAAAAGTAGTAGAGATACACCGGAACGTGCCTAAGATCATATCCCCTAGACAACGGCAGCACTCTCAAAAGAGCAGGCCGAGGTCCGTGTTAGCCGGAAATGAAGACACGCACAGTAGCTTTAGCATAGCATCTTTATCAGTAGTCATTCATTTCTTAGAACATTGAACAGACTTGGTTTACAGAAAACATTTGGCGGTTCACATTGCTGTCACATGCACCGTTACGTCCCTATAAAGCAGGAAAAACCGAAAGGGACTGAACAGGGTAACAAATCGCTTCACGTCACGGCACACGTTGCCGCCATTCTATCCCCCCAACTAGCAAACCAGCTAAACGAGTAAAATAATTCTAGCAATTCGCCCGCTACCTCGCAACTGGCTTTCTATCTTACACGAGAGGAAGTACAAGCCTGGCTTTGATGTCCGGTAATATCTCGCCAGGTTCTCGCTTCTTTTTTCCATGCCACACAACCCAGTCCTGAACGCCACCTTCGCCTCTGGAAAATATCGACAACATCTCAGCACGTGTCTCGAAAAATAACACACTGTGCTCTCTTCTTCTCTGACACTCGTTATCCATTTTTTCCCTTTTTCTCTTGCCTTAGATTCTGCGCATAGCCGTCGAATCATGATGTCTCCATTGCGTCGCCACCGCTGCCGGTACCACCACCATTTGTGTAGGTAAAGTCGACCTCGCCCGCGTCGCCGATGAGCCGCTTTTCCTGCTCGGCGACAAAGCTGACGCTGCGTTTGGGGTCGAAGAAGAGAGCGTAGCTGCGCTTGACGTCGTCGACGCTGACCTGCTTGGCCTTGCGCTTCTGGCTGACTAATGCAGCGGTAGTGATCAGGTTGCTGGCGTAGCGCAGGCCGGTCTCCTCAGCGACCTTGGTCAGCAGAGCGAGTGCGTCTGGTGAAAGCTCGACATCCTCCTCGCCCGCGCGAATGCCGATGATTTGCCGTAGCTCGTCAGCTGAGTAGGCATGTGTGCTGATAATGACGACTCGGTCGAGGAAGTCCAGCGGCAGACCGTGTGGTGAAGAGTATGTAGTACCCCGGATCCGCGACACGCCTCGGTTGCTTGCTGTGATCACGATGGGCGCCAAATTCTCCTCGAGGGCGCGATTGATGAAGGAGAAACACTCCATATCAAGCATGTGCACCTCGTCGATGAACAGCACACCCGGCACAATCTCCGCCTTGCCCTCCTCTTTCCACTCGCCGACCTTGGTGTTGATCTGATCCCGTACTTCGCTCCGGATTTCGCCCGTGTCGCCGGAGAAGAGGGCGAGGAAACCTTGAGTGCGCGAGTTGATCACGTCGATCTCGTGCAAGCTGACCGTATGTGTGACTTCAGTGCGTTTCTGCAGCTCGCCCTCAGGGCACTGCACGAACTTAGTATCCGCGCCCATAGCGTCGTAATCACGCGCTCGTGTGTAGCTGCGGCCTAGCTTGCTGATCTTGCCCGACGCTTTGTCAATGGAGATGATGTCGCCCGCCATGACTCGCTCGCGCGTCATGCTGTCAATCATCTTGCTGCCCATGTCGTAGATGGTCTCCATGTCTGTCGTCTTGATGGTCAGTTTGCCCTGCTTTGTGCCTCCTGCCACACTCCGGTCGATCTGGATCTCCACAACCTCGCCCTCGATGATTTCTGTCTCTTCCTTGATCCGTACTCCGATCGACTTGCGGAAAGCCTGCATCAGCGCCTCGGTTTTCGACATCTCCAGCGAGAAGATTTCCGACGCTGCTAACGCAGTGAACGGCACGTCTGATCCCAAGCTCTGTGCCATGCCCATCGCTATGGCTGTCTTGCCTGTGCTCGGCGGACCGGCGATCAGCACTGCCCTGCCAGCAATTTTGCCTTCCTTCACCATTTGCAGTATCACAGCCGCCGCCTTCCTCGCTTTTTGCTGCCCAACCAGGCCCTGTGCGGACGTGCTGGGCTCCAGCGTATTGCTGTCGATGCCGAGACCTCTGATGTGAGAATGGGCCGCAACGAGGTTGAGCCCTCGAAGCTCTCGGCTCTCCGATACGGTGGATATGCTCTGCATTTTGTAAAAGTGGCGATGCAATCGAAGTGATTGAGCGAGTAGTGACTTGGGAGAGGCGAGTTAGAGGAGACAAAGTCGGTCTGAAGGAGTCGCTATCGTGGCTTCGCGTGAATTGTTTGCGGATCTGAAATTCCCAGCCGCGTACAAATCATCGGAGTCTTGGCCGAAGCAAGTCATCACCAGCTTAGGTGTCTGCTATTGTCATTTGACAGACTGGAATCTCTTGCTCTTGTTGATTTTAAGATAATTTGCCAAGATTGATGAAACATAACATTAAGCTGTCGAAGATGAACCACAGCTTGTGGAGCGTTTTGGGTGTGTATTAACTCATAAAGGCAAACCACAAACTTCAGGTTTTCCAGAATAATGTGGAAAAGTGGATCATCGAAAATTATAATATGGCATGTAACGGCCGGGTATCACGTAAATTGTACAGAGCTACTCCAGGTAGCCGACTCATCGCCAGCGGGTCGGAACTCAACGCCCTCACCAAAGTAACCAGCGCCATTCCATGACTCCATCGTTGGACCATCGTATGGACCGTGTATTTCGCCTCCGTCACGAGCGTCAGCCCAACGGTATTCCCACTGGCTGGATCCATCCACAACATTCTCTTCATCCCCATCCGCTACGATGCTCCTTCTCGTCTTGTCATCAATCCATTCTTCTCCTGTCTCTCGTTGATAGAGCCTTGTAAGTGTGGATCGTTCGTCATCGTAAATGTCTTCATGGCCTCTGCGCATGAGACGGTCTGCCGAATCGGTGATGGCTTCTACAGCTTGCCTTCGCTGCCTCTCAGATTCATTCTCTGCTGTGTGGCCATCCTTGTTGTCCTCATCGACCCCAGTCTCGGCAGAGCCCTTCTTCTTCGCTTTCCATTTCGGCACCTTCTTGGCTGTGCCCGACTTGTTGCGGCCCAGCCTCGCTAACGCCTCCATGACCGTCTCTCCGATTTCGAGGTGTGGAATGAGGTTTTGTAGTATCTCTCCTGTCAAGAGTTCATCATCTTTCTGATCCTGTGCCCTTCGTTCACGCTCTCGACGCTCGTGCGCTTCCGCTGCTTTTCTCATCTCCTTTTTGCTGGTTCCCTCTAGCCAATTGTCGTAAACTGCATCTGGGTCAGCAGCTTTGCGAACATAATTGTGGTGTTCATCAATCGCCCCCTCCTCCCGCTCCTCCCTCAAGTTGAAAGCATCAAGGCGGGGCGCGTGCTTCTTTTTGCCGCCTGCGCCAATCTCTTGGTCGACATCGCCATCAAGCGCGGCTCGGCCCTCATCATCGTCGTCGCTGCTGCCTTCGCTCTCGCTTTCGACGCCTTTGTTATGCTGAGAAGGATTTTGCAGAATGTCGGCGGAGATGTGGCCACCAGATTTGCTGCTCATGATCTGTCCATCAATGTCATTCATATTGGCGAGCTTGACAGATTTCCTCTTCTTCCCCTCTTGTCGGAGATCTTCATCATCATCCCCGTCTTCGAATTCCTTCTCTTCAACATCAACAAACATGTCACCATCTTCCTCATCTTTGGATTGCCCGTTCCTCTCCTTCTTTCCCTCGTGTGCCTTTGCATTCGCTCTGGCGTCAAAACCTTCATTGGAGCTGTCGGATTCATAGCCGTCAATGTTGACAGCACTTCGCTTGGCTTGTGCTCCTCTCCTGCCAATGACGTCCGCATCGAGTACTGCATCGTCCTCTGGAGCATCTGCAGCAAGTGCTGCTGGGTTGCGGGTGTCGAACCGAACCTTTTTGGACGCAGGCGCGTCCTCACTGTAATGCGTCCGTGCGAACTCCTCCCCACCACGCTTAGGCCTTGGCGCTTGAGGCTTGCTCATGTCGTAGAACCAATTGTGGAGAACGAAGACTAGGACTCGGCGATATGCACTGCTACCAAATAGGTGCTCAAGCATTTGCTACCAAACAAGCTGTCAGTTCTGAAACGAACTTAGCTCCGGTATCTTTACTTCGGGCATGGACTCCGCAAGATGCCAAGGCAGCACTTCGGAGTTTGGGGCCTTGCTCTCCGGTGTAACTTGTCTGGCAACGTCATTGTCCAACGTGTTGGATTGATGGTTTAGTCACCAACATCGCGCAGATCAGTTGGTGCTCTAAATCGACACGTGTGTTGTGTTGACTACCACGATATAGACCTCAGCCCTACAATTCACGGCGAGTGAATCTCGAGTCTGCAA
This sequence comes from Erythroxylum anguifugum, assembly GCA_027478595.1. Classification (NCBI taxonomy): domain Eukaryota; kingdom Viridiplantae; phylum Streptophyta; class Magnoliopsida; order Malpighiales; family Erythroxylaceae; genus Erythroxylum; species Erythroxylum anguifugum. The sequence goes on from JANIPN010354899.1 coordinate 71,001, forward strand.
ATGTCATTTGAAAAGCTGAGTGATCTCATCTCTGAGACGTGCGTCACAACTTCAGAACTCTTTTCAATCATGTTTGAGGCACAAAGACGGGAAGAATAATCCGATTGTTGCTGAGATGCTGTTTTTGGCCTACCCACAAATACCTTTTCGTCAGTGCCTGACCAAATCCAAATTTTGTCGCAGGTGGCTGCTTGTCCCTTCAACGTCTTTCTGCCACAAATGCACCCTGATTCAATTTTTGCTTCGATTGCCCCTGGTGAGATGAGTGAGAATGAATCTGTGGCGTTCGTATGGCTTGCAGCTAGCACAGCGCGACAGAGATCTTCGGGGGGCAGTGCAGAATCAGCTAAGCTGGCAAAACGTCACGCCCAGGGGTTTTTAGGGAGGATGTCACACAGAGGTGGGTGGGCAGAAGTGCCGATGGTGGCTTGCTCTGTCGCAATCTTTATCAGGGCAGCGCGATTTTTGTTGGTGGCGTTCTGAGGGCGCCACAAGCGTCTGCGACTTCACTGCCCTGGTTCGCCGTGCTTATCAAAAAGTGAGTTCACTCAAGAAGGGTACAAAATTCGAGCACCTCAATTGGCAGTGTGAAATCATTATTTTGTGGTGGAATCATTGTTGACCAGAATATTGAGTTTCCTGGAATGACAGGAAGGAAGCGACATTTAGGATGAATTCAATGTGAAAGTGCATCCCTCACAAAATTTCAGTGTGGGGCCTGTCGACGCTCTCGATAAGGATCTACCAACTCGATGGGAGGCAACGATGCGTTTCGGTGACGATCTAGTCGACAGCTGCAGCATTGTGCATACTGCCAAGAGGCAGCACCTTGACTAAAATTGCCCCACAAGAAAGATTTGCATTTGAGGAGAAGTACACATGTGGCTATCGAGCGATCATATGTATTGCTCCTTCATCAAATCAGCGACTATGTTGTGCACATTGGGTCAGATCTCCAAGCTACCTTTTTGCCAACATGCGTGTTCAATCGCTCAAAGGCGATCTGGTCATGGGTCCGCATGGCTTTCGCATGTCTGGTCGCTGGCTTGGTTACGAGGAGTATTCTCTTGTCACGCCAAAATCGCGCATCATGGCACACCGTTGCGTGTGTGAGCTGTCAGGTAGACTAGTGAGGTGTACCTGTCTCCAGAGAGGGGTTAGAGGAGTAGATTCATGCAAAATATTCGATGCCTATGGTGGAGAAGCCACATATAGCTTTCTGCCCAGCTTGGGAAAAACCTCGGTATGCAACCAGTGGGCGGGTAGGTAGGTATGCAATGAGATTCTGCTCATCTAGTTATGGACGGCCAAGCCTTGTAGCGCAACTAGCATATCTCCTCGACGCTGAGTTCGCTGGGCCTTCAGCTGGAAGTGTGGTGACTGCCACCCCCACGAACTGTGTGCACCGTGCACAGAAAGCTTGCAAAGGCAAAGTTATCGGTCGATCGGAGAACGACAGCCTGGTTCAAGACTTCAGACCAGGTGCTCGCAGGGCCAGTCAGAAGTGACAGCAGGCGCATCCGACAGGCTCTACCCACGTTTGGTGACATGTCACGACGTGCATGTCACGTTGCGATGCACGGGCATACAACCTTTTTTTTGCTTTTTTTTTTTGCTTTTTTTTTTTTTTTTTGAATTCTCTGCAACAGAGTGTGGAAGGGACAGAGTACCTAGTCGTGCTAGTTGCGTGGCGTGAGATGGGGGTACACTCGTGGAGGGCTGGGTAGGAATAGGGAATACTAGTAGCTTTAGGGACAGAGGGTTCCTTCCGCTAAACCGCCCCGTCCCGCCACCGACCGCCTCACCCGTCTGTCTTGCGTGCGATGGTTTGGCTGCCAGTGGGCTTGGCCGCCTCCCCCTGGACTCATGCCCGTTTCGACAGAGCCGTGGATATCAGATCGATTGTGTGGGTTTTGTGTTTTGTGGTTTTCTCATTTTGTGTTTCGTCCTCCTCTTGTAAGTTGCCTGCTAGTAGCTGTTAGCGATGGTTGAGTGCGGCCAAGTTGTGAATTCGGATGATCCACTCCTACCACCTCCACTCGCTCGGCAAGCACTCGTGCATACTCCATGGGTGGGCATATTGCTCACCATCAGGACGTGGAAGTAGGGCTAGTGTAGAGCCCAGAGACCTGACTAATTTGTATACCAGAGGTTCCTGGTGATAGAATTGTGTGTGTGTGAGAGAGGAGAGTGATACTGAAAAACGAAGAATTCTGTTTCAATTGAGTACCAGATAGGCTATGATCAGGGAGTCAGCCTGCTGATCTCGCTTATATCATCTGCAAGTTGTTCACTGGCAGCTGTCAAGGCTTCGAAGCAAAGCGTGAAAAGGTTGGTGGGCCGGACGGAGACATCCCGCGCCAAGGCCGAGCAGATAGTGGACCCTCGCCAGTCGCCGAATAGAGCGCTAAGGCGCCCCCAAAGAAATGTCTCCTTGGCGACCTGATTTGTTTCTCATGCAACACCCTTTAGGGGTCTGGCATGTCAGGCCTGTTGACGTCCACCACGGAATGTTGATCCGCTGATCCTCACTTGGCATGATACGCCTTTTGCTGCCAATTCTCACTTGGCAGGATGCGCCTCTTTTATCATCCGTGTATACGCAAATTAGGCAGGCGGTGAGCGATACCCACTGCCGGCTCGGCAGCTAGGCAATGGCTGCCACACGCTCGACCGTGGCAAGGGCCAAGGCCGGCCCAGCGGAGCAAACCAAGCGTGCGAGAAAGAGTAGGGTGACAGAGATAACGGCGAGGTTGAGGGCGCACGCCTGTGTGTGTGTGTGTGTCAACCTGCCCTGGGTCCTCGGGACGGCGCACGCCATCAGCCACCAGGCTCTCCCTCTCATTCGATACCCTGTGTCCCCTGCAGAAATGCACTTGTCTCTTCAAACGAAACTCAACGCCCAGGGCGCAACGGTACGCGCCTTGGCACTGTCGGGGGCGTCAAGGAGGATTTGGGAGGGACATCTTGTGACGTTGATCTACGACTCGCCGTCGTTCGTGAGAGAGAAGGCAGCATCTCTGCTGGGCTCAGCTCAAGCTGTAAGTAAGCTATATAGGTAGTGAACACCTCTCGACCTCCAACATCTTTCCAACATCTTCCCAACAATATCCAACACCATCTCGCAATCTCCTCCGCGATTCATCCAAACTCCCATCTCTTGACATCTCAGATCTCAAGTGTATACCATCCCACCCTCAGCCCTACACATATCTCACACATTCCACATTCACAATGGCTTCGATAGCAGCTGGTGCCAGGATCTCCATCGTCGGTGCTGGAAAGGTTGGCGCCGCTTGTGCCTACTCTCTCATACACCGACAGGTTGCCAGTGAGATTCTTATTCTTGACGCCCACGAGGACTTCAGGGATGCTCAGATTGAGGATCTCCGCGACGCAACAAGCTTCGGTGTTTCGCCCCGCATCCGCGCTGCCTCGTGGCAGGAGTGCGCACAGTGCGATGTCATTGTCTTCACAGCTGGCACGAACCAGAAGGCTGGCGAGGACCGAACTGCCCTGCTCCAGCGAAACCTGGAAGTTATCAAGAACGCCTTCGTCAAGATGCGACCCTTCAAGGAGGACGCTGTCCTTGTCATGGTCACGAACCCGGTCGACATCATGACCTACTTTGCCCTCAAGTACTCTGGTCTCCCCGCCAGCCAGGTCATCGGCAGCGGAACCATCCTTGATACCACTCGCCTGAAGGACTTCATTGCTCGATCGGCAAACGTCGCTCCACGATCTGTCCATGGATACGTGGTCGGCGAGCACGGCGAGTCCCAGACTATTGCCTGGTCGAACATGACCATTGGCGGTATTCCCATGGAGCAGGTTCTCCCCTTGGAAGACAAGGAGAAGGAGCAGCTCGCGACTGCGGTCCGTACGAAGGCGAACAGGCTCAATGCCATCAAGAAGGAGACCTCTTGGGGAGTCGGCGCAGTCCTTGCCAACATCTGCCAGTCGATTCTACTGGACGAGCGGAACATTCTGCCAATCAGCCATTTCCAAGAAGACCACGGCGTCTGCTTCAGCAGACCCGCCATTCTGGGACGACGTGGTATCTGCGAGACTCTACCGCTGACGCTTGCCCCCGCAGAGCAGGCTTCAGTCGAGGCATCTGCCCAAAAGATTAGGGGCTTCGTCCAGAGGACAGAGCCACCGGTCCCTGCTGCAACCTTTGTCAGCAGCCGTCTCTGATTCTGCATGGGGTTTCGTTTTGACTAGAAGATGGTAATGAGAAATGGCTACCGATTAATGCCAAGGGATACTCGGCGCAAGGATGGGGGGGACTGGCTTGGCGTGTAACTCTTCCGGCTAGGAGTTTTTGTCACTGATAGCGTTTTCTGTCTTGGCTTTCGGAATACTACCTTATTCATGACCCACACTCCCTCAAGTTCTTGGGTGGGACCCGTTCGCGCTATCCTAGCGCCGCTTCAGGTCTGAGAGTCGTGGGGAATGAAAGAGGTCTCCTTTCCTGCCAACGTTTTTTAACTTGGGAAAATGCTTCAATGCTAGCTCGAGCATTTACCGAGCATCCTTATATTATCATGACGATTAATGTTAGCGTCTGAAATAGATGTATATATTCAAACATTAAAACATTTGAAGAAACAGCTTCTTTCCCAAACGCTGTAACATGTTTTTGGCCCTTTTACCTCCTTCATCGCATGTACAGGACTGGGTGCGCTCACAGTTCAACTTACGCGAAATATCGCCCTCTCATCTCAACTCTTCCAAGATTGGTTGCCAACCTGTACAGCTGACAAGGCTTCGGGGTCGAGGTTCAAGTGATAAGGTTATGATATGGTATTCCGCGATCACCACAGTGTCTGGTCTTGCCACGTCGGTTGCTCAGCTGCCCAGCATTGTGTTCGTGCCTGTGATGAACAGAACCGCTGTTCCAACCCACATCGCTTTCGGCGAGCTGAACAGAGATGAGTGGGGCACAAAAGACAAATCGGTCCGAAGGATACGAACAGTGCGATCGCTTATCGGCAATTCTAATCATCGCGAGCACCAAGACATCCAGACAAAAAGGCAAGACGAAGACACAAGGGAGACTCTGCTCAAGAGAATGAGAAATTCGTCAGAGCCTGCGTGAACAAGGCATCGATGATGTATTTCTGCAGACTCTAGATGGATAGATCGCCTGCCGTGCCGTCCATCTCACCAACAGGATCGGGCGGTGAAAAGTCTTGGCTGACAAGTGAGTACATGCCCAGTCAACTGAGCCAATGTAAGTAGTGCCTGGACATGATAGCAAACAATTCGATGCATTGAAAGTCGCAAACTATAATCAGGACACATGTCGACATTTTAGAAGGGCAATAAAGTCTGCCAGTGTTTCTTGCAGCCAGTGCCCAAGGTGGCGGGGGGGCAAGAAGAAAGCTACAGAGACGGCGTGATTTTCCGCTGATGTGTTTTGCCAAGAATGGCTCTTGTGGCTGCCATGTAGTGGCTGGGCATGGAATACTGCGCCACATCACTGAAGTGGTCAAAGTCTAGACCTTGGGCTTGTACAGATTGTCCTTTATCAGTGTAGATTTCCGGACAGATAGCATCTGGCTTGGCTTGGCTTTCAGGTCGCTGGCTCTACTGTCAGCGAAGCCATTTGTCTTTTGCAGACGTTGCAGATTGATGAGAGTAAGGAAGACGCATTTAGCACTTCAAACACCAGATTGCCATCTAATTTTGCTACCCATGGTCTGGACAGGCATCGAAAGCTACTCTTCCTGGTCAGACTCCACATACTTGCGGACAAGGCTCGGCGGCGGGTCAGAGGGTCTAGTATTGCGAAATACCGCGCTCTCTATCGGGTCTAAATATTTTCAATAGAGAACCTATCTCTCAGGCTTTAACAAACGGCATCGAATCATGTCCATCTGTACATACTGGTATCGCTAGATCTGACGTTGACGCTCTCAAGCCAGTGTCGCCCGACGGCCTACTAAGAGCTATATGTGTGATCATGTCGATTTCGGAGTTTCAGTTTGTAATGGCGCGTTACCGTTGTTGCACGGTACTTCATAGCAATTTACCTGTTCGGGTAGGAGCGATTTATGAATTAAACCCGTTCAAAATCATTATGCACTTGCGCTGGTAACATTTTTCGAGCTCTAGGACATCTGCATTCAAAAGGGATCGTCTGTATGATTTACAGGGTTGGCTCACATCATGGACAGCCTGAGATAGCGTTATTGCACAGATACGGAAGTGCTTTCAACTCACTGCAATGATCAAATTCCGAAGATACACGTGACTAATGATAGTTCTGTAGAAGTTCCCGCCGGTATCGCATCCGAAAAATGCACTCGGACAGCTTCTCCGTGGTTTAAGTTGTCAAAGCTCTACTGACTCCGAGTCACTAATGAGCGGTCACAACAAACAATTGCCAGTGTGAATAGCTACGTTATTACTCAACCTTGAATCGAAACTAAAGCAAAACTTGTTCCGATAAATGTTCGAATAATATGCTTATTTGCTGAACCGCGTTAATGCGTGTGCTACATACATTTTTCACCTCTCAGGTATGATGAAATGAACTTTGCAAGGCTTAGTTGGGAGATGTTTCCTACCTAGATATGAAGTTCTTGACTGACAAAACACCACAGGACTACATTTCTGGTATTCGAATATCTCCAAGACCTCTCGAGTGAAGAAACTAACGTAAATCAGACCACGTCTGGAAGGCGAACGTCGCATAGAGATACTACAGACCGCGAACAGCATTACACTTGTCCATACGAACTACACCATATTGAGCACAAACCATGCTTCGACTTTCGAGGCCATTAAACCTGGCAAGGACCTTTGCCAAGGGCATTGGCCGTCCTGCCACCACTGTCCGCTCGCTTGCCACGGCAATTCATGACGAGCGCCTCCCCATCAGTCAGGCTTTGGGCGAACAGGCAACGTTCACCATTAGGGTAGGCATTGATAAGAAAACGCACGGCAAAAGGTAAACTGACGTATGGCAGAATGGTCCTGTGTTCCACGGAAAGGCATTTGGAGCGAACACAAATGTGTCAGGCGAAGCCGTCTTCACGACTTCTCTGGTCGGATACCCAGAATCTTTGACCGATCCATCATACAGAGGTCAAATTCTCGTTTTCTCGCAACCGCTTATAGGGAACTATGGCGTTCCATCGCTCGCAAGGGATGATTTCGGACTGCTCAGACATTTCGAAAGTCCGAACCTTCAAGCGAGCGGCGTTGTTGTGTCTGACCTGGCTATGCAGTATAGCCACTGGACTGCTGGTACGTTTTGCTTCTCTACGTATCGTGCAAATCTTCTGACAAGATCAAAGTGGAAAGTTTGCATCAGTGGTGTGCTCGTGAGGGGGTTCCTGGCATTACCGGTGTTGACACGCGAGCGATCGTGACATACCTACGCGAGCAAGGATCATCCTTGGCCCGGATCACCGTCGGTTCTGCTTACGATCAGGATGAAGACGCCGACTTCGATGACAGCAACGACATCCATTTAGTTCGCCGTGTGAGCACCAAACAGCCTTTCCATGTGGCCAGCAAGAAGGGCAATCTTCACGTCGCACTGATCGACTGTGGTGTCAAAGAGAACATAATCAGAAGTTTGGTTTCTCGGGGAGCAAGTGTGACTTGCCTGCCCCATGACTATCCAATTCATAAGGTCGCTCAGCACTTTGATGGTCTCTTCTTGAGTAACGGACCAGGAGATCCCACCCACTGTCGCACCACTGTTTATCACCTCCAAAAGCTTATGGAGAATCACGATCTCCCTATCATGGGCATCTGTCTTGGGCATCAATTGCTGGCGTTGGCCGCTGGCGCTCGTACCATCAAGTTGGTGAGTCTTTAATTCCTGAGAATCACAAAGATGCCCGATTCAGCTGCTGACTCTCATTTCTACAGAAATACGGCAATAGGGCACACAATGTGCCAACCCTAGATTTGACAAGCGGCACTTGCTACATGACTTCGCAAAACCACGGATACGCAGTTGATGCGGAAACTTTGCCAAGTGATTGGAAAGAGTATTTCATCAATCTGAACGACAAGTCAAATGAGGGCATGATGCATAAGACTCGCCCTTTCTTCAGCATTCAATTCCACTCTGAGCACTGTGGAGGACCGGTAGGCATGCAAAATCCATCATGACTGCGTCAATTGCTAACTCTTTCTTAAGGAAGATACTGCTTACTTGTTCGACTCATACCTTGAGATGGTTGCGAAGTATAGGAAGCAGATGGGCAGGAGAGATGAGCCACCGAGCCCTCTGTTGGTGGACATGCTTGCAAAAGAGCGTGTTGATGTGACGCCAACCGTCGGGATGCAAGCAATAGCGCGGGCAAGCAACGCAAAGCTGCTAGATCATCGCGATTAGCTTGTTCGTGGACAAAAGATCTATCAGATGCAAAGCAAGGTAGCTAAATTCTTCGATCACATCTTGTCCAACTAACAGCTCTCTAGTCAGGGAGCAGGTCAGAGCAATCAATTGATGTAGTCACGCCGGTGCGCTGGCTTGTGTTCTAAGGCCTTCCTACCTATTCGGTGTTTGCAAAGTTGGTTGAGACAAGGTCAAAGGACCCATGAAAGCCTACGTGCTTCAGTTGAAACATATTTGTAGGATTTTCTCATGAAGGGGGGTTTTCCCCTTCGGACTATGACAGTTCGATGATGACTGAGGATTCGTTCTGTGTGTTTTACCAGAGAGACCAGTAGCGTAGTGCTCTTCTAACAAATGCGACAAACATTTCAACATGCTCAAATTCTGCGAAGTAAAAGGTCTTGTTCAATAAGCCAAAGTCATTCGGGCCATCGTCAAGCAGCAGATTTATGCTCTTGCTGTCGACTACTATTCTGCTTTTGAGAGATCTTACCGCTAGAATCGGCTCGGAGTTACCTGCCGATTCGGAGTGGCTTTGTTCTACATAGCGGAACAGGCAGTACGTACTACCATCATCAGGCAACATTCCGATTGTCAGTTCAGTTGAAACCGATTTCAAAGCATCTCCCGCTCACAAGACAGATGCCACAAACGAAATCTGTCGTCCAAAAATACCCTGTGGAGCCCATTTCATTAGATCTGCTTCCCTAGTTGTCACCGTGCAAGCTTTGAGCCAACATTTCCTTACATCTTCTTAGTTGAGATCATACGTCATTCGTCAATCTCGAGATAGCTCTCCACAGTTCACAACATGTTTGGTGGCGGCTTTTCAGAGGATGTCCCCATGGGCTTCGGATACAACCCGACGGCGCGCAGAGCAGGAATGTCTACACGGAGATTTGACGAGTATTATCGATGCTACCCCACGATAATGTTCCCTGGTCCTGAGCGAGAACATGTCAACTACGGTGGCAAAGTGATCATGCCTGCCAGCGCACTCGACGTTCTGTCAAGGTTACACGTGTCATATCCGCTCATGTTCGAGCTCATAAATGGTGCCAAGAGCAAGGTCGCACATGGAGGCGTTCTGGAGTTCAACGCAGACGAGGGGAAGATCTTTCTTCCATATTGGCTAATGCAGGTACTCGAGCTGGAGCCGGGAGATCTGCTTCAAGTCAAGTCGACAGATCTGCCGTCTGGATCCTTCATTAAGCTCGAGCCTCAATCACCAGCCTTTCTTGACATCTCAGACCCAAAAGCAGTGCTCGAGAATGTCTTGCGGAATTATTCGTGTCTCACCAAAGGTGATATCTTTTCCTTCGCCTACAACGACCAAACCTACGACATGAAGGTGCTCGAAGTGAAACCAGAGCATTCTTCTGGTGCCATTGTCGTCCTTGAAACCGACCTTGAAGTCGACTTTGCGAGACCTGTTGGCTATGAAGAGCCCAAAAGACCCAGCGGCACCAGCACTCCGAGCTCTGTCGGTGGTAGGCTGCCAGCTGGGGGAATTGTACACACACAAGGAACAATGGCTCAAGCTATCAACTACGCCTCAATCGCGCCCGATTCGACAGAGGCCGCAGCCGGTGCAAAGGCCGTGTCGTCTCACTTCTTGTCTGGTGGCCAAAAGCTTGGAACAAAGAAAGGCTCCAAAAACCCTACACCAAAACCGGGGACTCCGGTCGCAGGGACTTCATCCAACCAGGCCCAAGTGAGGCGAACGAATGGTCCTCAGCCGCTACGCTTGCCGCCTAATAAGCTTTTCTTCGGATACGCGGTAAAGGCAGTCAAGAAAAATGATGAAAACAACGACGATCCTGATAATGGCCCTAAGTTTCATGGAGAAGGACAATCATTACGAAGTGTTTCCAAGAAGAAGTGAGACAGCCTTCTTGGCGTTCGAGAAAGAGATGGATGATTGTGCTGGCGAGACTGACTTTCAATTCATAATGACTCATGTAATAGAATTGCGGTTTGCGATGGGTAGACAATGGAAAAAGACCTGCAAACATTCGCACTGAATGGATATTGTTATGCGACAAAAGCATTGTTTCGCACACTATTCTTTGTCCTTCTCATGTTGCATGTAAATGCCCTTTGCGCCAACGCTCCCACTTCTGAACGCACCAGACCGTCCGCACAGATTATCCCGAAAATTATCTTCCTCGACAGCTTTGTTAAGCCCTCAAGTAAGGTGAGTTTCTATTACTAGTGCGATCATCATTTTCACGTTTGCCGTAGATAAGCCGCTAACCACATGACGATGGCAGCTTGTACACGCCCAAACGGGTACACTCAAAGTAATTACTCGTTCGTTGGCCCACTCGCCGAGGGTGGCCAGGCAAAAGTCGATGTTATGAGGCAAAGATGTGGGATTCAACGCCTTGTAGCTGTCAAGCAAGCCCACGGAGAGGGGACAGTGGACGATAGGGAGACCAAGCTCCTGGTCGATCAGCTCCCAAAACATGAGGGCATAGTGGAAGTCCTCGAGTTCTTCAAAGAACTGGATGGGCCTTACACTATGGTGTCTCCGTTCTACAGCGCTGGGTCGCTGGACAGATTCATACTCCTCTACCATGAGAAAGGTACGTTGATCGAAGAGCCATTCATTTGGCACATAATAACAGGTTTGGCGCATTCAATTGCACATTGCCACCGTCATGATATTGTGCATCGCGACATCAAACCACTAAACGTGTTCCTATCATGGGATCCATTAGCTAACCGGCAGCAGTCTTATCCCTCCGTCATACTCGGAGACTTTGGCATCGCAACATCGATACACGAGATTGGCTACCGAGAAGATGCAGGACATGGCACATATGCTTGGCAGCCACCAGAGCTACCATGCTGCGGCAAAGCTGGTGATGTATGGGCGTTGGGTGCCATTCTGCACGCGTTATGCAACAACGGGCGGCCACCAGTGGAGGACGTTCCTGAGGAGCTTCAATCAGATTCGGTAGCGATGCAAGAATACTGGCGCAATCCTCATACACGGGAGATCATACCCATAGTCGATCGGTACTCCGAAAGATTACAGCAGAGCCTGCGTACAATGCTCCGCTGGGATCCCGGTAAGCGTGCAACGGCAGAGCAACTCGCGGACACGCTCACTCCGATCACCGACGAGATTCTGAAGCAAGATTTCCAGCCCATATCTGTATTCGCTCGCGATGACATCGACCCCACGCGAAATGTTGAACAGCAGGGCTGCCGACCTATCGTTGAGTTAGCAAGGTCGGTTTCGGAAGTCAGAGAGGATGGTGGCCATGCCGTGCTCTCTAAAGAGTATGAGTTTGAGGGTGGAAATGCCGATCATGTTGTTTTGGGCGGGCCACTCGTCACAAAAGTAAGAACGAGTGGAACGCGGCCGCCAACAGCTGGCTCACCAAGTTCAGGAAACCATGCCAACAATCCGTCTCGGGTACAGTCTAAGCCAGGATCTCACTCGCACCATCACCGGCGTCGCCATAAGCATGGTGAGCGACACGCGCATTTCGATCATGACATCAAACACCACAAGCATCGTCGCCACCATCGCCACCATCGCCGCCATTCGCACGCTAAACAACCCAACCCCAGCATTCTCACCCGCTTCATTAAGAGCATCGGACGCAAGCTCACCATCAGGCCAACGAATGTCGCAAAATCTTCACGACCGCCCGCATCGACCAAAACACATCGACGACACCCGTATGGCTCTCGGAAAAAGACGGTCCACCACAAGACTGGCCAGGAGGAAGGCGGCCGAGCTCGTCATCGTCACCATCACCATCATCATCACCATCACCACCATCGCCGTCACCACAAAAGTCGTCGCGAGGGCGCGAAGGATGATCATGAAGGAGAGCATAAAGATGAGGACAGGCAACACCAGCGGTCCAATGTTGAGTTCAGCGTTAGGCTAATTCAGGATGAAAAGTGAACGTAAGGATCATGATACCTGGGTCAACTTGACAAATCAAGCTAACAATAGTTCTGACAAATCTCCACGTTTGTGCATCACGAAGGCTCAAACTACAAATTGCCGTCGTTCATATTATTTGAATGGCATATTTTCCGTTCGAGTGGTACTGTATCCATATCACATGGGAGTAATTTGTGAAATTTTTGATTAATTTTTTCTATGAGAATTGACAACACACGTTCACCCTTCACCACCTGATTCTAAACCTTGTGTCTGTCTCGTTTGTCCCCTTCAAGTTGCCTCAAGGTGTCTCGTCATCCTTCTCTTTCTGACTGTGTGCCTTCCTGTGAGATGTAAGAAGTACACTTCACTTTTGTTGATACAAATCGGGCCGCACCCGCAATCTCTCTAGGCGGCTGTTTATTATCGCAAAGGGGAATCTTGACCATCGCTTTTCTCCAATGGTATTACGCTCTTCATCAATTCGTTAAAAAAAAAAAAAGGTCGTGAACACATTCAAGATTGGTTGTCTTGACATGTGCCAAAATTTTCGAGAAAGGCGAAAGCTTTCGCACTCTCTAAGAAGCTGCAAGTTGCAGTATTTGTCAAGCTGTCAGGCGATCAAGAAGCCATGACAGTCAAAACTCCTCAAGGTGCAAGTCGAACTGATTTTCGCCAGACTCTGTGGTGATGCCCTGATATGGGCCGGAGGGCAAGTCATCGTCGTAGTCGTCTTCCATGAAGTTGCCGAGCCTCTGGGCCTGATCGTCACCAGTGGGCTCTGACTTGATGCTGATGAAGTTGTTCTCGTCGTCAAAGGCGGCTGAAGATGAGCGGTGGACACTGCTGCCACTGCGACTGCTGCTGTTATTGATGAGCGCGCCCGCGTCGAGGATACGCGAGGCTAAGTTGGCAGTAACGGCTGCGTTCTTGCGACCCGCGGCTGGGCTGGAGCTCTTGTTCTTGGTGACACGACCAGAGATGACGCCGTTTGTGATGTTCAGATTGCTGTTGGCGCCAGCACGGGTGGCGGCGGTCTTCTTGCGACTAGCGGCACCGCTTGCGCCGGAGCGTGGTGCAGCTGGACGGCTCTTGACTGCAACCCCACGCAAGGGAGCCTCCTCCTGCTCGCCAGAGTCGACGGCATCGCGAAGCTTCTGCGCCTCTTTGCGGATTGCACGGAACTGGCCTTCAATGGAATCGTAAGTTGTGCCTTCGCCATAGTATGTGGCGATGCGACGATAGTCCAACTATTAGGATGTTAGTGGAGCGCTTGTGGGAAGCATGAGTCAATGAGAGTGTGTGGATCTCAATACAAATGAAGCTAGCCGATATGTTGAGACATGATCATAGCGTAGATGAATGTCGTCTGAATATGATCATGCAATACCAATCAGGAGCTCCATGGAGCTTGATGGGGTCTTTGTTGGAAAGCGCACGAACATGACAACTTGGTGATGCCCGGCAGTCGGCATATGTGAATGTTTTGAGATTTAGGTAGGAACTCTTGCTCTATGCGAACTTACTAGTTTCTTATCTGAGTTGGATGCCACGACAGCAGCCAGAAGCCTATCTAACGGAGAGTTGTTAGCAGCAACTCGAACGGATGAAAGTGAAGCGTGAGTAGACTAACCTTTGGCTTCAAGAGTCTTCCAATTGGGCATCTTGGAGGTTGACCAGTGCGCTGGTGTGCTAAAGTTGGAGATCGGGTGTGACGAAAGTTTAGGGGTAAGATGGATTGATAGCCTCCAGTGAGCGGTCTGTGGTGAGATCCGACGAGTGTGAGTGTGAACGTGAGTGTGAGTGAAGTAATATCGAGATGATTTGCTGGCAGTTGAGACAGCGTGATGACGATGAGGTTGGGAGATAAGAGAGTGTAGGAAGAAAGTGAAGAAGAGGGAGTACACGGGTGCGGGAAGTAGAAGGAGGCTGGGAGGCTGGGGAGTCGTCAATAGAGCCAGCTTGGGAAATCAATGGTTGTGAACGGCATTGGCGAAGAGATGGTCAGTCTGTGAAGTTTGCGCCTAAAATGTATGTGTGCACTACGGAAAACTCGGACAGGACGCCTTGCTTCTTACGATGTGACAGGGTCGCAGTGTGACTGGTCAGCTATGCTCCACGCCATCTACGCGACCGCGACGCGCTCTCCCGAACAAGTACCTACCTAGGTATGTGAGGGAGTGCTAGTGCCCATTTGTAACATGCGGATTGTCAACAGTCTCTTTTGCAATAGTCAAGAGTAGGGAGGTTGTTCACTTGTAGCGACTGATCGCTGTAAATCCCAGTTCTGTCTTGTATGTTCCCATCAGGCTTAGGCGCTGCTCTAGACTATTGCCATAAGATTATTTGAAGGCCTCCTACTTTGCTCAACAGACCTCACCAGCAGGATCTCTAGGTCGTAACAACCGGGCCGGTCGCTGGATTGCGCTCGCTCGCTGATTGGCGGGCAATTATCGGAGATGAGTCCTACGTAGAAACATATACTCGAGCCTCATACCTCCGCTGATTACAAGTCGCGTCGATGGACATCTTACTATTCCTCACGACTTCCTTCACCCTGTTGATCGGTTCTCATCCCTCATGAATTTTGTTCGAATCAGCTTAGCTCTTATTACTTCAGGTAATGCAAACGTTTGAGTTCCTGTCCAGTATAGACTTCTGAAAAGTGATCCTTCACACCATTCCATATTGGAATTGGACTCTGCTTTCCCGTATCTGCAATACAAAGCTTGTTTGGAATGTACACATCTCCCTTCGATGTGGGGAATACCGAGCTCTCGTCGAGGCTGGTCAAAATTAATTCCCTGGAGACCAATGTTACTGCATATATTGGGAATAGCTATGTGGCCCAAAGGAAACCGCGTCTGGCACCTTTACACTGAAAATGACAAAAGAGATGATCTTGTAAGTTGTGACCATTGTACGAGGATGACTTAGCCGAAGATGTGCATCACCTTCCACAGCAATCAGAAGAGTCTTGCTCTCTACAAAGCCGTGACAATACGCATCTTTCAGCATTCAACCGCGTCGTATGACTTCCAAAGGCTTTCGCACAGAAGAGCAAAGTCCATCTGATAAGGTCCCCTTTTCCTTCTTTTCTGCCACAAGAAAACGGTGACAGGCAGTCCCATGTATCTGATGCGTCGAATCTTGGAGCATTCGAATCGGTTCGACGACCCTTAGGGGTGGTGAAACTTTGCAGTCCAGCACTGCAGAAACAGTCTCTGCGGAACTTTGATCCGATATGTACAGATTGTGAGATAATCGTCATTTCGATTTTAAGATGCTGCACCTGAGCCATCTGATGCATTGGCTCTGATGTCCCTGATCTGAGGTATTCAGCCATGTATTGAATTTGGGGTTTGCTCATTATATTTGATACCTGAAACATGAGAAGCGACCAATGCAAGAGTAAGAGTAGATTAGCTTTACATTGCATTGCTAAGCCCTTCAGAGTTCCGCAAGTTGCATGTAGCTGGTGATGTACTACTTCTCGACTGGCTGGGTAAGGATGGCACACTGTCTGCGTTGTGCAAGGTTTATGAGACTTCCATCTTGCTCACTGCACTATATTGGACGGCTTCACATACTTGTGTCTTGTGTGCTTACCTGACATCCGTTCAGCTCAACCACAGCCTTACAAAGTGAGCTCTGTCGATCAGTGGTTGACTTCACCAGCAGCCCGCCGAGACAATCCATCGCCGAGACAGCCCACCGAGGAAGCCTTCACCTAATTCCACGGCCCCCCTCACCTAGAAGCCGTGATCCAGCGAACCTGGCTCATTTGTTTTTAAGCAGTGGGTTGTCACTCTCCTGACGTGCTCTTCACTCAGCTTTCTTACGTACTCTTCACTTAGCTTCCTCTCGACTAGCTTCGACAGATTCATACCATAGCCAACCAACTTCAAGTCACTTCAAAGCTACAACAAATTTTGCTGACAGCGACAGCAAAACACCATGCCTTTACGTCTCAAGTGGACCCAGGAACTCGACCAAGCTCTTTTCAGGGCAATGGTTTGGTTCGGAGATGCAAGCATCAGAGAACAGTCTGATGAAAAGCGCAACAGTATCGTTGAATTTGTCCGTAAGTACCTACCAGTCTCTCAACAGCGAGTATATACACTTTGCTGATATTAGTCCAGGGCAAACCATGGAAGAGCCGACCCTCCTTGATGCGAACAGAATCGACCAACACTTGGACAAAATTCGTGTACGCATGAAGAAGGAGTGTGGCGCCAAGGCCGGAACGTCCGCTCGCGCAAAGCCTGGACCTGCCACAGGTCAGAAGCGCAAAGCAGCGCACGATGGTGACGCCGACGATGGTGGCAACCCAAACGCCTCCAGTGGCCAGCGGAAGCGTCAGAAACTTCCTCTGCCTACGAACGATCCTGTTACCAAGCAGGAACCCAACGATGAACCCTTCACCGTATAAGCCTCTCAGCCCGCCATTCAAAAGACAACTACAGACGGATGCCACCAAGGAACTAATGGATTGCGTGTCCGACTTTCCATGGATGGACTAGGGAATCTTCGAGGTTCGCGAAATTGACCTCTTTGGATGACGAACAAATACACGGGGCGTCTGACAGATGTGGTAAGAGAGCCCGAGAGCGACGACAAGCTTATCTGACTACTGTCTTTACGGCTGCAAGATAAACTCAATGCCATCAAAGTTTCTATTCAAATCATCAAAATCTTCAAGTAACTTGCGTAAGCTCTGTATTGCTAGCCCTTCATTAATTTGACTCCTTGTCAATGCTCTTGCAGCTGCAGATTCGCCATCGGTGTGCATGGCTTCTCGAGTTTGGCTTCGAGGCCGGAAATAGGCTAACATTTGGCACGTGACTCGGGCAGACTTAGTCCTGCAAATCTCGGGCACCCGCTAAAAGCTACAGTACAATCAAATTGTAATTCCCTTTCTGTATCTCATAGCTGTTGACATAGGATACTCCAACGATGAATCAATGATAGTCCTCTCAAATGTGTGTATCAGCTAATCGCCACATTGTTTAGAATTTTGGCCCCTTGGAAGTAAGAACAGCTGACAGAGCTTCACTTGCTTATGTGCTGTTTGAGCATCAAACCCTTTGGAAATGCGGCACCAGGCAGCACTTGGAGCTTGTGTTGCTGATACCATTCGCGAGTCTTAATTCCAACTGAGTGCTTTTGAAAGCCAATAACATAACCAGATGCTGTTAAAGTCTTCTGTGTACCGACTTACTTCACTACTTAGGAATTTTCAGGCCCACTCGACACAAGCCAATGTCACTCTTCTCAAGCACATGGATTGACCCAAAGTGTCTTCTTTTCTTGCGTCATCTGTATTGTAGTCACTGTTCCAGAAAGAGCTTGCATCCAAGGCCTTCAAAGTGTTCATGTTTCTGGGCTCGGAAAAAGCTGGTCAGCAGCAGTCACAGTCATATGCCAGAAACTACTCTTTTGGAACCCTAGAGTTCAGGTGCCTATGCAAGCTTCAAGTGTCTCCTTGAGTTGTGTGGTTCATTTATGAAGATTGATGGAGTGACAGAGAGTGGCTGGGTTGTCAACAGTGCCAATCCCACCGCGCGTCTATCAGTCACGCGTGCTTCTCTCTCCTACTTCGCGTCACTTCCGCTTAAGATCCAGCTCATTTTTCTCTCACTCTCAACCTCACTGTTCCACACTTGATCTTGTTTGAGTGTGACTTCTTCACTCATCATCTACTTACTTCTAAATTAATTCACTCAGCCTCTTGACATTCTCAAGTTGCTTCACTCAAGGAAGTCTTACACAGCATTGAAACATACCACAACGTTTTGAGCTCATTCAAGCTCAAGAATCAGCTTCTTCCTGGAATTCTGTTTAAAATTCTTCATTCTCTGCGATAGCCAAGATGCGTTGGACAGGCGGTAAGCACATTACGAACTTGAATCATTCAACCTTGCTGACCAATGCGCAGAAGCGGATGCCTATGTAAGGGTTGCCTTGACCGCTTGAGTCACAGCATTTGCTAACCACGAGAAAAGCTTCTGGTGAAAATCATTGAAAGCTGCAATGTCAAGTATGACGCTACTCTGATCGCCAACACCTGGGGTAAGTCTCTGTTCCAACCATCTTGTGCTGCGAAGCAAAGGAATTTCCCTACTTAAGTCGGTGGTTCTGAATGTTTTGAATCACTGATAACACATCGCAGAGTACGGTAGCGAGAAGCCAACGCCAAAGGCGATCACCGAACATATGGCTAAGCTCAAGCGTCTCGCCAAGGAAAATATCTCTGGCAATGGCGCTGCTCAGTCACCAGCCGCTACCACTCCAAAAAAGGGGGCTGCAGGTGGCAGAGTTGGTAGACCACCCAAGGCCAAGACGGCTACATCGGCAACTGGAAACAAGCGCAAACGCGATGCACAAACTCAAGAGCCTGCCATGGACGAAACGCAGGAATCGGCGGGTGACGACAGGTTCGGAGCTTTTGGATTTGCTGTTGACTTTGGCAACCCAGTCACCCCGAAGCTCGAAGGCTCCGAAGATGATGAGCTTTTCACCTTGAGAGATATCAAAAAGGAGCAGGAGCCCGCCGACACCCCTCTGCCTTCCAGCGAAGACACTCAGTACCCTCGTGCTGCTCGCGCAGCCACCCCTCATGTGAAGAAGCTCAAACGTTCACAGATGGGTAGTGAGTCCCTCGAGGCGGAGCATAACGCCTTCGACTTGGGTGTGGGAGAGAAGCAGGAGGATGACCAGTAATTTCCAGGTCAATTGTCACGATTCTTTGCTTCGCCTGAGCCTGTCAGAGCCAGAGGATGAATTTGCCTAAGTGAGAAGAGATGGCAACTGTTTGAGACGAAATTGACGACCATGATGACATTGGAGCGAGAAGGAGTAGGAAAGAGATTCCCCAAAGTTTGTTGCACGAAATCCACGTACACAGCCAACAGCTGCCACGCTAAGATTGCCCACACTGCCGGCGTTGAGTTGTAGGAATCACTGGGGTCTGATGATGACAGTTGACATAACTCCTGAATTGAGACTTTTTGATCACCAAGTTTCAATAGTTTGATGGTAAATCTCCACATCACGGGGACACTTCCAACTTGTTCCTGACCAATTTTTTACATAGACACGATCCCACCCTCCATGTCACGAGCGAACCCAGATGCACTGACGAGGAAATGATCAGGCCGAAGCGCCATGACTGTGAACGTGTCACACGTAAGGCACAGCGCCATGGAGAACTAGCTTCTGACACCCCTTCTCGTATTTCAGGATGTGGGCGACAAGACTTTGACCAAACTTCCAAAGCGAGTATTGATCACTAAGTCGAGCATCTAAGGAAATAAACACGAAGCAATAGAAAGCACAGAAGATTGTTGAATTCTGATTGATTGATTGACCTATTGATCCACATCGAGATGCGTCACTGATAGGTCTGCGAGCTACATGGCATCACAGAAAGCCATTGTGATTATTCTGGATTAACAAGATCGTCTGCTTCCCTCTTTGCCTATGATGATCTCCAAGTATCGCAGCACCCAAATACGCACAGCGGCTTTCTCTTCAAACACAGGAACATTCATACACTCCGATCATATTGACCTTGAAGTATTCAACAGTGAACACGAAAGTCTTCTATGAAGATAAGCTGGAAGTCCGAAGAAAAATTAACCCTCAAAGGCGTTGAGCTGCTCCTGTAGGTGAAAGTTTTAGTCAAGCGGTTCAGTCAATGATCTTAAAGCGAATAACTTACATCGCTGGGGCCGAGGAGCTCATCATCGTCGACGTCGCCCTTGTTGGACTCAGCTCCGCCGTAGGTGGCCTTGACAGGAGACGAAAGGGTTGTGAAGGGGTCATCTGGAAGCATGTCGCCAATGGGAGAAGACGTCGGCTCATCCTTGACAACAGCCTTGGTGGACGACCTCCTGGAGACACGGCGCTTCTTGGTGAGGGGTGGCGTGCCACTGCCACCAGCAGGAGTGCTAGCAGTCACATCTTCTTCGTTGCCGGAGTTGGTGGCAGCAGCGGCAATAGCAGCCTTGGACTTGCCCCTCTTGCGAATTGGCGTGCCTGGTTTGGTGCTATCTTCATCTTTCACGACAGAAAGCTTGCTCTTGCGCTTTTTAGGGGTGGGCGTTGCGGCGCTCTCCTCAGCGCCATCGCCATCTTTCTTGAGACTGAGGGATGCCGCTGTCTTCTTCAGCTTCTGATAATGCTGGCTGTATGCTTAGTGTCAGCTATCGATCTGATTTAAGTAATTTGCAGTTCAGTCGACTACAAAAATGACAAAAGTCTTCAACTCACCGGACAGCCTCCCCAGAAATTCCATCACCAAGAGCTTCGGCGACGAGCGGCCAAACAGCGCGGGGCTTAAAATCCGCAGTGTCAAGCAGCAGAAGAAGAAGCTTGAGGTCAAGCTCAGGAGTCCAGTTGACAGGCATGTTAACAAGTGATCCCAATTTTTTTACTGGCGCGGGTATGGTGTGAATGGTCACAGGTAAAAATCGCTGTGACAAGTTAGATCTTGGTAAGAAGAGAGCGCCCGCTATCTTCACAGAAACCTCTTAAAGTAACTGTGAACAAAGGTTGTCAAGATCAGTCAAAGAGGCAAGGTTGTAAGGGGTGGCGGTGGTGTAGGAGGTGAGGGAGAAAGTTGAGGTAGAAGGTAGCAGTCACCCTGGTAGTCACACGCGTCTGGATAAACAGTGACTTGCCCCAGCCTCTTTCAGCCCTGAATGAGTTTCGCGCTGGTGGGTACGCGTTTAGGTGAATCTCAAACGAATCAACCCTAGTCAGAGCGCTGAGTGCACTACCTAGGTATCTTTCGGGGTGCACGCCAAACAATTTCTGTTGTTGCAAAGTCTCGAAAAGTTCAGCAGACCAGATGGCACTGCAAGAGAACGCTTGAAACCCTATGAGCTGATATTGTCAGGGAGATAGGGCGTTATGTTCCCACTGCAATAAGCTGGCGTAATTACTAACATCGGCGGCAACACAGACAGAAGTGCAACAGAAGCTCTGGGGCTTTCTAATGATTGATAGCCTCGACGACAGCGACACTGACTATCGAGGTACTAGTCTCTTCAAGTCTGAGAGCCCAAACTGAGATCATTTCTTGTATGTTTGAAAGAGGGCTACACTTTTCTTTTGTCAATCACAATGCGATGCTTATTCGTTCTCAACAGGTGGCTCAAGGTGCTTTGGATTTGGTATAGCGATCATCTGCGCGTTGCAGTGAGAAAGAAGCATCCGTAAGAACGAACACAAATCATGAATAATAAAAGCTACTTGTACATATGTTGTAATCCTCCTAAGCCAAGCGGCTTCAAAATCATAATGCACACATAAATTGGTTGAGAAATTGTCTTTAGAGCAGCGAATAAAGTCCTTGATGACCAAGAACAACAGCATACTGTTGACGACGACTCAAACCCTGTTAAAAACTTGTCGAAAAATTAGGAATAGCAATGTCAATGAGAACAATTTCAAGTAGATGTATGCCTGACAGATTCCAGAACGAAGGAACCAGATCGTTTTGATCTCCGCTTTTCATGGTCACGTGACAGATCAAACCTTGAGCCAAAGATACGCGCTGCCAGAGACGACTTGAAAACATGTAGACCACCTGGATAAATGCGAACGATACTTTTTTTCTTCTTCAAAAAGCAAAGCTCTTTATTTACATACTCAATTTGATACATCAGCATGTACGCACTCACTGTACACATCATGCACAGAGCATTCGCAGGAATGTTAATTGAAATGCTGCTTCATTTCACCATAAGCGACTCGTAGGAAAACTTCGCTAGGTACTACTTAGTGTGGGCAATATGGATGCTTGCAGGAACACTCAATATTCTGGCCTTGGTAGCTAGCAGTACTGCTGGGACTCTCCTCGCAATCTGACTAACAGGCGGCCCGAACTTTTGATCACTGTGCTGAGAGCATCGGAAATAGCGGCATTATGGGGACGAACTAGTGTATGGAACAAGTTGTAGACAGCACTCGTAGAATCAACATGAAGCTTTTCGTCCAAAAATCAACATCCTTGTTGGAAGCAAACTACTGCCTTCATTCTGAATAAAGCCTTCGGGCTGTTCAGATCAAAGCTTTGAGCAAAAATGAAAGCTACAAAGGTGAAGCCAAACGGGTAGCGTGATAATGAAAGACCGGCTGTCGACTTCAATGAAACTCACCTCTCATGTCGGAGCATGGGTGGACAGTCATCACAGGGCTACTGTTTTGTGTTCATGGCTTACAACTGTAGAGACCGGACAGTATAGATGTTCTTGTGCGTCATGTCGTTCCCTTGTGCTGCTTGTGCACTTCTCCCAACTTCTGGTGTTTACAATTTTCCTACTGCTCAACCACAGCAGCACATGGCAAGAGTCACGTTCTTGATTAGAGCATTTTTCAAAGAAAGATTCATTCAATTTTCGAAGCATGTTGTCCCTTCGAAGAAATCCTCAGTGGGGCGATGGTGATACTGCCCGGTTTCTCTATGCAATACTTCGACAGCTTGACACAAAGTCTGTAAGTTTACATTATTACAATGGCAAAGCTCTCAAGGCCTTGTGTCTAAACAATGTACAGATCGACTGGGATGAAGTCGCGGAGGATGTCGATGGAACAAATGGTCATGCTGCACGAATGAGATACTCTCGCTTTCGGACACACATGGAGCGTGAGCGAGATGATGAATCCGAAGACCACGACGACGAGCCTCAGTCAGCTCCTATCCGTCCAAAGCAGAAGAAGAGCAGGGGCAAGCAACCCAGCGTGACCGGCGATAGAAACCGGAAGCGAACCATAACAGCAGATTCAGGTGACAACAAGCGAGTCACGCGGCAAGCGATGGGTTCAGCAACACTTACTTCGACTCTCGGACCAGGACAGGAAAATCAAGATGCGAGTGGAGTCATGTCGCCGGACGGCAATGATGACGACTCTGCCGTAGATTCGCCATATATTCCAAGTGAGGCTGATCCAATGGAAGCATGCGCCTACATCAAACCAGAGCCCGCTTCAGAGAGCGAATACGAAGCGGAGTATGAGGAGGCCTCAGCAAATGTTGGCAACTGGATGGAGGCTGGAATGTACCCAACTACAGGTCAGGCAGCTTACAGCGTTGAAGATTCATCTGCTAGAGCTTCAGCTGAGTGCAACTATCTGCTGGCTTCGCAAGATTTTGGTGTTTTGCTGGACGATCCGGAGTTCCTACAGCTCAACAGGGAATACCTGGCCGCAAGCCAAGCATTTGATGAACAGTTTGGGTCCTTCGATGATCACTATGTGACAAGTGAGCAAGTCAACGTTTACCCAGGGGCTTTTGAAGGGGCGTGAATCAATTTTGATACATGAGACCCCTTCTTTAGAGAAGGCATTTGTCAAGTGGCTTGTAAGTATTCTACGAAGTTCACGACAGATCAATGCATTGAGAAAAAAATTGAGAGTAACTGTGGCATTCTGAACTTGCACACATCGACCGTATTGATCGTTTAGTATCTCTCCCAGAAGACGGCACAAAGGCTGGCCTCTCCTCCATTATCAAGGGCAGCCATCGTGCCGATGGTCCCGACCAATCTCAACCCAACAGCATCCTCCGATGTTTTCCATTTCCCGCAGCGCACACGACAGCAAGCTCTGACCATCCCTTTGGTCTTTGCCTACTTCACCCGCTTTGCCTTTTTGACAGGAGGAACAGAGTCCTCGTCCTCGTCCTCGTCCTCACCTGCGTCGGCATCTTGGTCGTTCCTAACGTAGCAGTACAATCGTCAGTTTATCTGCAAAAAGTTACTTTAAGGGCAGTGTCACTTACTCGCTCCTCGTTCCGACAGACACCTTTCTCTTCTTGCCACCAGCGCCTTTAGTGGCAGCTGGTGCAACACTTGCGGAGACGGAAGGGTTGGCACCTGCGTGCATAGTGACAGGGAGAGACGCCACCGAGGTGGAAGCTGCAGGATCAGAGACGACAGCAGCAGAGCCAGGAGAGCCGGAGAGAGCCGAGCCGGAGAGAACAGCAAAACCGGGAGAAGCAAGACCAAAAGAAGCAGCAGTACCGGAGAGAGCAGGACCAGAGAGAACAACAGAACCGAAGGGAGCAGCCGGACCAGAAAGAGCAGGACCGGAGAGAGCAGAGCCGGAGAGAGCAGAGCCGGAGAGAGCAGGACCAGAGGAGGCAGCACCAGGACGAGCAGCAGGGCGAGCAGAGGCACGGCCACGCGCACGAGCAGACGCGGAAGACGCCACCGGAGCAGGTCCAGCAGGGACGGAACGAGCGGCGCGAGCAGAACCGGCAGAACGAGCCGAACGAGCCGAACGAGCAGCAGAACCAGCAGAGGGGCCAGAGGGAGCAGAGGGAGCAGCAGGAGCAGCAGGAGCAGCGGCAGACGAGCCGGCAGCGGACGGAGGCGAATGCTGATCATTCAGCTTTCGCATTATCTGCGAAAGCCGAGATTGCGCGATACGCGGAGAACCCAAGCCCATATCGCTGGCAACTTGAGAGTAGTTTACCTGTCTGAGGTTAGCGCTCAAAAAAATAATTAGTGCGGGTTGACAACTGACCAGCCTGCCATTCAGCTGCAGTTGCCGAACGACGGAAAATAGGTAGCGAGCCTCATGCTCGGTGATGACGGTTCTCTGCATGCGATGATCCATTTTGTGCCTTTGCTTCGGCTTGTGTGGTCGACGATGGTTGTGGTGGTGATGTTGGTTATCTTGGTGAGATGGAAGTTCTGCGTTGAAGTGAGCAGGCAAAGGAGGAGTAACTTGCGCATCGTGGGTTTCTGCCACTTAGGGCTTGTGGCTGCATTGGGCACGCCCAAACAGGCGAGGGCCACCTTCCCAAAACACTCGGTTGGCTTAGGTGAGGCTAGGTGGCGAATATCGCGAGATTCGTAGGCCAAACCCGGCGTGCCACAGTCTACGTGAAGACAAGCGATCGGACAACAGCAGCCACATAGTGCGTGCTTGTATTATCTCATATATAAGGGAATCACGTACAATAGGCAGTGTTTCCATCACATCAAGAGACATGCATTGGAAGGAGACGGTCTTGAACATCAAAGCTCCATTGGGTATGAACTGCCTGCAGCACCGCTGCAGCTAATAGAAACGGTCTTGATTTGACGCATCGACAATACCAGATCATGACCAATCCTTCTCCATCACTAATACAGAGCTCTTCATACATGTCTGTGTCTCGCAAGAAGCATCCTGTAGTGCATAAACCTTTGTTGAGCTTTGCTTGACAGAAATAAGGTAAGAAGCCAAGAGGACGGGCAGCGCGAAGGTAGTGATGTCCAGAGTGTCACGTGGTAGTTGACCATGTTTGCGGTATTTGCACCAATATCGCTTTCTGCAGGTTGAAAATCAATTCATCGTTTACTGCCTTCACGTCATAGACAGTATGAGAAGGCTATTGCAGCACAAATACATTGACTATCTTGTGGTTGTGAGCTTTCAGCCTCATGACATGATAAATTTTCTCGTGATCTAGTTTGGTGATATACAGATAGATTGATTTTGTGACCTGAAACATGCAAAATCAAGACGCACTTAGTGCGTAATGACAAGCCTCTTCCTATTGTACAAGCCATCTTGACGGCATACCCTCTGTTGGGCTGGGGTTACCCAGAGGATTTATGCCTCAAGGATACTGTGGGTATTGCAGAAAGCTCAAGTGAAGCCGGACCTCTTCCTGTATGCATGGAGGTGAGTGTCGCCTATCTTGATGTAATTTCTTCTAAAAGACAATAGAAGTTGAGAATGCTAGGTAGAGACAATCTTGATTTTCCTGCGATGCAATTCTTTTTTCAAAGTCAAACCCGTTATATGCTCAGAGCCTAGACAAAGACTTCGTCAGCTTCTTGTTTGTCTCGGCTGCGTGCTTCGTTGTCCTTCTGTGACAGATGCTCCTCACTCTTAAGAGTTTGCGAGCCTGCCTGGTATCAGTTTGACTCTTCTTGCGCGTCGCACTTACTGTCCATCAAACTTGTTAAAAATTTACGCAGCATCACTCGACTTGAGACAACTCTCGATCTGACTTTGCTGCAAAGACCGTCACTTTCCAGCACTCACCTATTTCTTGAAATTCTGGCCAACACCTTCATATCGGCTTGTCTCTTTCATCACCTTCACGTTCAGAGTTGTATTCACTGAACAAATCGCAAACTCCACCTTCTCAAGCTCTGAGTCAAGAAAGCCCTCTTCAAACTGAGGAAGCTCTGAGGCTCCACACTTGTGGCAACCTTCACTCTCGCAAGTCGCTACTTCAAGATGAAGACCCCAAACAACGACGATCAGTTCAAGTTCCTAATCGCTTGCATCAAGCATGCAAGCAACGGCAAGGTACAGCAAACTTGTTTCTTGTTCGGCGCATTCTGTCAAAAAGGAGAAGAGGAACAGACTGACACGAATTAGATCGACTTTGAAAAGGTTGCTACTGAATGTGAGATTGTCACCAAAGGAGCTGCGTGAGTCTCACTTTCATAGCTTTGGTATTGAGGCTGACCCCATGTAAAGCGCAAAGCGTTACGAAAGGATGATGAAAGCGCATGGCGTCTATCAGCCAACTGGACCATTTGGTCGTGACACAGGTGTGCAGCCTCTTCGCGCCAAAAAGTCAGGTGCGGATAGCGC
Organism: Erythroxylum anguifugum; assembly: GCA_027478595.1. Classification (NCBI taxonomy): domain Eukaryota; kingdom Viridiplantae; phylum Streptophyta; class Magnoliopsida; order Malpighiales; family Erythroxylaceae; genus Erythroxylum; species Erythroxylum anguifugum. The sequence goes on from JANIPN010354899.1 coordinate 97,886, forward strand.
GAGTCCTAGCAAGAAACGCAAGCGAGCCCCAGCCAAGGTCAAGGTTACGAAAGACGACGAGTTGGACTATCTTGAGCCGTCAGTCAACGACGATGATGAGGCTGAGCAGGGCGCTGAGATCAAGGATGAGGAAGCAGATGATGGCGACGAGATCGTCAAGCGCGAAGATGACGTTGAGGCCTCAGATGACGAGAATGAGAGATTCAGCTTCAAGCTGATCAAGACCGAATGATGTCTCGACATTCTGCTCAGCACCCAGGAGGCAATCGGTGAAATCGGATTCTTTCATGTAGAATGGTACGAAGGATGAAAGAGGCTGTGAAGGTTGATTGACATGACGAACCAGAAGTGTCTTCGTGGAAGATGGATCCTCTGTCCAAAGGGATGAACCTCTGAAAACGAACATAGATCTGCCACTCGGTAGCTTCTTCTTAGTAAATCAAAATTTGCATCTCACTGTGCAGCCCCTCCTCATCAGTACAGTCATACAGCGTTTCTTAAGTTTCCCATTGTGGTCCAACTACGATCTTGGGGTGGCACCGCGATGCTCGATGTTGTTATGTTCAATACTACTAATATTTGTCCGGGATGTTCAAGTTGCCTTGTCGGCGATACAAGTCTTATCTCCTGAGAAGCTTTCTGGTGCCAGCGGGTACAAACTTGGTACATTGTTGCCCACCTGTGATCGCCAAGATATTCAAGCATTTCTTTCGTACAGCGACATTTTTTAAACGTCAAATCATTTTACAACTGCTGCGAGATCTATCTCTGATAGCTATCCAGAGCTACAGCACTCTGTTTCCTATAATGACGCACAAGCTTGTCTTTAGATATGTGGAATTGGATCATGACCCTAGCATACCAAGCTTTCCTTTGCTTTCACGCCAAAGTCGCATCCTTATCTACCTGAAGATCAAATACACGAGGCAATACGAAAAGAGCCGATGCTCCTAGATCAGGTATCTATCCATGCGACCGAAAGTGTCCACGATGCCCTGATTACACACATCAAACATCCTTTGCCTTACATTTCGAGCACGCAATGCACTGTAGGTGAGCATTTATTGATAAGTCAGTCCTATATAATCTTGTCTTCAAGCACATGGTGCTTCAAGCTCGTCCGTGCCATTTGTATTGGCTCAAGCACGGTACTATCTCCTGCTCCTTGCTCCAATGCTTAGTATCCATCTCGTTCGAGGCTCTCAAGTGCACCCTCTGCTACTGAACAACTCATGACATATGTAGTCCTCAAGACAATCGTTCAGTTTCTGGAGCAATACAATGTGAAAGCAGTATACTCAGCTGCATAGCCCGCTGTCGCTGGAAGCAGTCTTATCCATAGCAAGAAACATATGCTTTTATGTAGATAAGCCGGTTGAATTCCTACCACATTTACTATTTCTTTGCACACCTGTGACATTCAGAGTTAAAACATGGAGCCCTGAGTTGGCGGCATCACCTGAGAAACGTTTATGATCATACATCCAGGTTGGTGACAGAAGTGTCGTATTCAGCTCATACGATTCTGCCCTCTCAGAAGAAACACATCGGAAATGGTTTGTGCTTCCATGATCACAAACTATGTCAAGATCTTCGAGTGGCTTTCGCCTGATGAATTATGTCAGATGTGCATGTAATTCAACTCTCTGTTGCATTGTGCATCGGTATGGCAAAGACTTCTCTGCATTCTGCGATGAGCATGCTGCGGATATACAGTTCTGTCAATGTCAGCTCTCGTTACGGGAGATCATCACAAGGTCGAAATCTGTCCAGATTTGCTTTATTTTGACGCGTGATTTCCTTCTAGAATCTGTCTGATGCACTCTGGCCGCTTTTGTCCCAGATGTATGGTACTCTTTCGCTGCGTATACTACTGGAGCGCTGGTTCACTAGCGCTTGTTGACCCTAATGCTGAACTCCCTTCGCGTGCTCTCCGCCAACACTCATCCACCTCACACAGCAGCGATTGGCACTTCACAATCGCGCCCTGCCTTTCTGATCGCTAAGATCACTGTACAGTGTGCCTCATCTCAGGCTCACTTTCTTTGATTTGATCACTGAGTTTACAATCACTAAAGCCAAGGTTCTACAATCTTGGCAGGGTCACGATTTACCGCCTGAGGAATCACCAGGCGCTCAATTGCCCACAAGCCAGACAAGAAGCTCCATTAGAAAATCCTCTCACATCACATTTGCATTCTGTGCATGCCTGTTAAGCTGGTTCGAGGTAATGAAATGCTCATATTGTTTCTAAGTATCAAACGTTTTGCCCGCTGATCACATCTTCATAGGCTGACTTCAGCAAGCTTCCAGAAGAACAGGTTGCTATCGTCAGGCACCATGACACCACGTACCGCTCCGAGAAAGCTTGTCCGGTAAGAAAATAAGCTCTTTGTGTCATGAAAACCTTACTGACTCTGCCAGCTGGGACCGTAAGTCCTTTCCGATCGAGTCTCCGCGTCGTCACCCCTTTTCTCCACAATTGCATACTCGAACTTTCAGACTCAAATAAAACCTTACCATTGCATGTTTCCGATGGCATGCGTACATATAGAACATTTCATGACGGCGTCAGGGACCTGGCTTTGGTGACCTTGACATTGACATTGACCCCCAGGGGTGAAAGTCGTCAACCCCCTATTTCATGTTCCGAAAGTTCATGGCTCGCATGTGAGCAAAGAGTCATGTTACAGACCAGCAACACAACAAGCTGAGCAGCTGCATGTGGGGAGTGTCACATCGGCAGTTGAACACTCAAAACATCCACGTCTGCGCAAAAGCTGCTGCTGCATTAGACAACTCAGCTTGGGGCGTTTGACACTATCAAGCGTCAGCACACGGTATATACAGATGACGGGCAAAGCCATCGTCGTCTGCCACAATCACCTATACGAGTTCAAGCTCGAGCACTGGTCAATTGTTGAAACCCGCGCCTCATGTGGCAAACTAATATCTGTTGCATCATGTAATTTTGAATACACGCACGGGATTCACTTCATGTTGAAGACCCATATGTGTGTATATGCTCGATGAGCTCTTGAAATGCCAAATCACACCACACGCAAGCTGTTCGGAAGCGCTAACATTCAATAGCTGACATTGATACCATGTGTTTTTTGGCAATCCCTCGTGTGATGGCGAAGCGCAACATCAAGTTCCCGTGGGGCGAGGTAGCCGCATACGTCTCTGCTGACACCAGCGGCAATGCGCTTCTTCAGCATATGTCAAAGCTTACGAAGAAGCGTGCCCAGGAAGGCCTTCCCGTGCCTGAGGATCGGGAAGAGAGAGTCCAAAAGTCAGGCAGATATGAACTCATGTCAGCCGCAGGCTTCGGAGATCGTCGTCTCCGTACAATCAAAGGCATACAAGCCGAACGCGAGACGGAAAAATCCTCTCACGTCGCGATCAGTCAGGAAGACGATGAGGACGATCAAGATGAGGTCAATGAAGGCTTCAAGCCGATGCCAATACGTACACGCGTGAAGAGAGCAGCTGCCGGCAGAGTTATCAAGCGTGAGCCATCACTTGATGACTCCGACTCTGATGGTGAGCTTGTTGCCAAACAATTCAAAGTCAACGGCACATTTGAAGGCATTGATGCCCGCGGACGCAAACGCAAGGCTTCTGTCGAGGAGGAGAGCTACGGCGGTGATAACGGTAATCACTTTGCTCTCAACATGATCAACGGACAGAAACGCATCAGAAGCCTACTGGTCCATATTGAGGCCTCAACTCATGAGTCGCTGGTCATCCGTGTGACCTTCTTGTCTTCGAAGGCAAAGTCGTCCTTTAGAGATATCGCTGCCAAAATGGCAGAAGTGGCTTCCAGTACCCCGGACATGTCAGCTCTGCAACCCGCCTCGTTCACTCCAGTCAATCACCGCTTCACGTCAGTGGATGCTCAAGCCAACTTTTCGCAGAATCCTTTCACCGGGACCCAAGGCTTCAACTTCAGCCAGCCGTCTCAGAACAGCGAAGTCCTTAGCGTGGCGCCAGATAGCCAGTCTCCATTCAATCATGGACAAAACATGGTACAGCCTACTTTCGGTTTCCCTTTCAACCTCGGCCCCGGTTCTTCATCGAGCTTCGCGAACGTCCCGCAAGACATCACCGCGACTGGGGCGCAGAATGTTCCGAGCTTCAATGATTTGCCTGATGCGCTTCCTGGTTGGGCCGGCAACGACGATCTTAATGACGGAGACTTTGACATCACGGCAGGTTTGGACCAGACTCTTTTTGGCCTGGATGACCAGAACAGCTTCCTGAACGAATACTTTGACAACCTGGGCGAGCATTCGGCCGATCCTTCGGATTCTCAGTGATCACCAGTCGACGCACATGCGCTCGATTTGCAAGGCATTCCCTTCTTTCACCCAAGCCGGGATTTTCGGCTCTGGAACTTTGCTCAACCCGTGCCTTTGGGATTCTGATCCAGAGACACACACTTGCTGTACTAGTAACGACGATGCGAACATGATAGAGGTCTTGATGCGGAGATGCTGTCTGGCATCGAGTGCTACAATCCTTTGCAGAACACGATGCCAGGATCTTTTCCCCACAAGGACGCAACGGTTCATAAAACGGGGACACGCCGGATGGAAAATGACGAGAAATAGATTTTGTGGGACTTGAAAGTCCAAATATCTACTCCTTAGTCCATAATGTCAATACGGTGAAGTTTGAAGATGCACATCCGTCAAGTGGGCCCATGCATTTGATTGAAGCTCGCTGCGGAAGATTGGTGATCCTACATGTCGTCCGCCTGCTCCCGGTGTAATTTACGCGGTGTCGCGTTGCCGGCGCGTTCAAGACTTCGCGTCTACCCCTCGATTTTTTTGCAGCCGCCACCACCTCACGAAGGCGCCGCCCCCGATAACAGACTTCTATCAAGATCTTTGTTTCCTCCTTCAGAAATCAAGGGCTGTCTTCTTCTCCGAACGTCTTAACAAATGGCTCTCCTGAGTACTACTCCAGTTCCTCCCAGCAGCGACGCTGCCAACGCCAGATCCGTCAACGGCCAACGTCGCTCAGCCGCCCCATCCTCCCCCGGCCACACGCTTCCCTCAGAAACTGCAGCAGCATTCTCAGAAGCAGACATTTTTGCAGATGATCATGTGCTTGAGAAATCAGAACTGAGGCGGCAGAATCCGTTAGAAAGAGTGGTGCCACGACTCAACGACGCAGTCGGAGAGCGTGTGACCGAGGTCTTCCAGGAATTCCTGGAACAGTTTGTGGAGGACACACCACCATCATCCCTACCAGTATCAAGCGCGCCAACGAGCGACAAATACTACATATCACAAATACATGGCTTGAAGGAATTTGGCCTCTCTACGCTCTACGTTGATTTCCAGCATCTGATGTCCTTCAACGATGGGGTTCTAGCCAAAGCGACGGCGGAAAACTACTACCGCTTCCTCCCTTTCCTCACGCGAGCACTTCACAGCACCATTGCCAAGCATGAACCGGCGTACTTTCGCTCACATAGACAGGCTGGCAGCTCGACAGGCACGAACGCGTCTGTCAACGGAGCAAGCCAGTCACAGGCTACTGACGGCACCGCCGCAGCCGAACAGAGCGACAAGTTGTTCTCTCTAGCCTTCTACAACCTGCCGCTCATCTCTCGCATCCGCCAGCTTCGGACAGTGTCAGTGGGCAAGCTCATGTCTATCTCTGGCACGGTAACCAGAACCTCGGAAGTCCGTCCAGAGCTCTATCTTGGTACTTTTATCTGCCAGGTCTGTAGGGCAGTGGTGGAGAATGTGGAACAGATCTTCCGTTACACGGAACCGACACAATGTCCCAATCTTACCTGTGCCAACCGGTTCGGTTGGACGCTGGATATCAAACAAAGCACCTTTGTAGATTGGCAAAAGGTCAGAATCCAGGAAAACTCGTCAGAGATCCCCACGGGCAGCATGCCTCGAACAATGGATGTCATCCTGAGAGGGGAGATCGTGGACCGCGCCAAGGCAGGAGAGAAGTGCATCTTCACCGGAGCACTCATTGTTGTGCCAGACGTCAGTCAGCTGGGTCTTCCGGGCGTACGGCCAGAAGCTTCGGCGGACACGCGAGGTGCGCCTCGCGCTGGTGAAGCGGGAGGCGTTGGAGTCTCCGGTCTGAAAGCACTGGGCGTGCGAGATCTCACCTACCGGCTCGCCTTCTTAGGCTGTATGGTGATGCCGGATCTCTCAACTACAGGAGGATCCAACCGATCCGGGGAAGAAGGTGGCAACATATTGGCGTCTCTTAAAACGGCCGACGGATTTGACTCACACGCCACTGGTCGGGACGCGCAGGAAGCCTACTTGCAGACCTTGACAATGGCGGAGATTGAGGATTTGAGGAGCATGGTGCATACTCCGCACATCTACTCAAGACTCGTGAATTCCCTAGCTCCCATGGTCTATGGGCATGAGGTTGTTAAAAAGGGACTCCTGCTACAACTCATGGGCGGCGTTAGCAAAGTCACACCCGAAGGCATGAACTTGCGTGGCGACATCAACATCTGCATCGTCGGCGATCCCTCGACAAGCAAATCGCAGTTTCTCAAGTACATTTGTTCATTCCTGCCGCGCGCTGTCTACACTTCTGGAAAGGCATCCTCTGCTGCAGGTCTGACGGCTGCCGTGGTCAAAGATGAAGAAACTGGCGAGTTCACCATCGAGGCGGGAGCGTTGATGCTTGCTGACAATGGCATCTGCGCGATTGACGAGTTCGACAAGATGGATATTGCCGATCAAGTGGCAATCCACGAAGCTATGGAGCAGCAGACTATCTCGATCGCGAAAGCTGGCATCCAAGCTACTTTGAACGCAAGAACGTCAATTCTTGCCGCTGCTAATCCAGTTGGAGGCCGGTACAACAGGAAGGCCACGTTGCGTTCGAACGTCAACCTCTCTGCGCCAATCATGTCCCGTTTCGATCTCTTCTTCGTGATTCTCGACGAATGCAATGAGAAAATCGACACGCATCTTGCACAGCACATTGTAGGAATTCACCGAGACCGCGACGATGCGGTCGAACCAGAGTTCAGTACTGAGCAACTTCAGCGCTACATCCGATATGCGCGAACCTTCCGACCAGAGTTCACTGACGAAGCAAAACGCGTGTTGGTGGAGAAGTACAAGGAGCTGCGTGCCAACGACGGTGGCGCAGATCAGATCAAGAACAGCTACCGGGTCACCGTCCGTCAACTGGAGAGTCTCATTCGTCTGAGCGAGGCGATAGCCAAATCTTCTTGCATAGAGCAGGTCGAACCACATTTCGTGCGAGAGGCATACAACCTTCTGCGGCAGAGCATCATCAGCGTCGAGAAGGACGACGTTGAGTTCGATGAAGAGGAAGGAGGCGCAGGGGCGGTGGCACAGGATGTCATGGACGGAGTTGGTGCAGATGAAGAGCAACAACGAATGCGAGAAAGTGCTGCACGGGACGCTGAGGCAAACGGCAACCGCACCAAGACCAAGATCACACATGAAGACTGGACCAGAATGGTCAATACGCTCGCGAAACGGGTGTACACATCCGAGGAGGAGTCTGGACACGGAGTCGAGGAACAAGAGCTCATCACCTGGTATCTTGAACAACGGGAAGACGACATTGATAGTGAAGCCAGGCTGGAAGACGAGAGGTCCTTATGCAAGAAAGTGCTCAAGCGAATGTGCAAGGTACTACTTCTTCTCCCCAAAGTCTAATACTTTACTTTGAAGACTCGCTAACACTACTGGATTATAGGAGGGCATATTCCTACCTGTTCGCGGGGAAGGCGAGGGTCTACTTCCCGATGATGGCGACTCATCACGACTACAATCTGAGCGTTGCGTGTTCATCATGCATCCTAACTGCGCAGTGGAAGAGTGGTAAAAAGCGAAAGCACGTTGCACAAGATTTATGGGACTCACAGGTAATGTTTGAAATGATCACGGGAGAGAAGGGAAATGTATCAATACCGCACAGTAAGGCAATCATGGTGCATGGTGGCGACGGGGAATGATCGGGACTGGCGATTTGTTTCGATATGAGCGATAAGCGAGATAAGCTCCGTGTAGGCCGCAGGATCAAGGGTCTTTACTGCTTCAACAGCGCAGTGCTTAGATCACGCAAAAAGCCCTTTCGGCAGATCTAGTCCACCAAACTTAAGCTTATCAGAGATCTTTGAAAAGACATAATCCTGGTCCAGTTGTCTGTCGTGCGCTGAAACATCTGGTCTGATCTGACTAGCAGGACAAGTTGTCAGTTCCCAACAGAGCGACCGTAAGCACCTTCTGACTTCTCTGACTTCGTGCCTCTCATTCGTTCACCGACCCTACTTGTGCTATAGTAAGGCGATGATGATGCAGAAAATGTCCGTGTGAGACTGAGTAAGAAAGAAGGGTAACATTGAAGTGCGGAGTCCCTGGGATCAGCGCCGTGCGATGATCCTCCAGGGTTCTAGAGCGTTGCGAGAGACATCGTTACGACTATTGATCGACACACGATAACAGTTCGGCAAGGTTAGTCTGGTCTATCGAGCCATTGAATTTGCCCATCTACGCTGCCTTTCCAGACTTGAAATCTCGTCATAGGACGGTCTCTACATCTTGACGATCAAACCTGTCGAGCGGCGAATGTTCCGGTGGCTGATGTGGCCTGAGATCGTTGATGAGTACGTATCTGTCTGACTTTCTATCCGGGAGTAATTGCTGCAGACCCAGGTATCTTACTTAAGGTGGATACAATCACTGATTTAGGACTTTTTGTGGGTAGTGGAGCTCTATCACAGTACATAAAGATGAAGCTTCATAGGATCCGAAGTACATGCGTATGGTATGGTGCCTGCCACGATACACGGATACCTAGGTAGTTATCATAGGAGAGATTCACATTGACCAAAGAAGTTACTGAGCCATCAACTCTCAAGGATAATGTAGTGAGCCTTCGATCTTGCACCGACTCCGGCAGTGAGATTTTGGATAGGCCATCTTTCCCATCAAGTATCCACCTCGTCGTTCGGCACGGATCACCCAGTTCTCAAGCACCATTATGGCAATGGTGAATTCTACTTCACAAAACCTTGCACACACATCAAGGCCAAGTCAAGGAGAGGCAGCAGAGTATGGGGAAGGCGTACTTTAACGTATACATCACAGTTATTACCGCATATATTACAGTAGTTATTAGTTTATTTATTTGTTTTGCGCCTTATGGTGCGCTACTAGTATTACTACTCATATAGATAATATTACTACTATACAATTAATTATTATTCTATACGCGAGAGCTTGCGCTACCTAATTACCTATTATACGCTGTATATACTGTATCTACTATTGTTTATTGTTATATATATACCTTGCCCTCAGTCTATACATCAGAGCCTCTGTATAGCATTCAGTCAATGTGGAAGCTTTACTACTCACTCGTCTGCAGGTTCTGAGCACTCAAGCCTCTGACAGTACAAGCCTTCGTCTTCACCATTCCGTACCTAAAGCTTCATACCAAGCCCGGCAACAAGAAAGAAAGACGCTACGGGAGCGCATCCGATCCGAGAAAGACGATGCGCAATGGGCGACGGCGAGGAGAGGAAGGGCTGGCGAGGCGCAGGCGGGCAGCGTCATGTTATGGCAGGCGTAGGCTAAGGCGTAAGCGTAAGCGCAGGCGAAGGCGCAGAGACGAGTTGAAAGCTGAAGTTGACGGTCGCCCCGCCCGCCTGGCTAGTCCCGAGGAAGTAAGTCCAGTTGTGTTTTTCAGACTAGGCCACTGTGCCCACGTCCCTAAATCGCCTGTGAGCCTGAGACCACACATGCGCCGTGCAAGGCCGGCTACGTACCTGTCCGGGCAATACAGGCATGATGAGAAAAGCCATGGCAAGCGGTGGAAGTGGAGCTCTGCCGAGACGTGATTTGAATACGGCCTGCTTGCGGAAGTAACTGGCGAGGAAAGACAGACTTTGAGTCTATTCAGATACTTGGTTTTCTCCACAGGCCTAGATTTGGTGGAAACAGGACGACGGCAAGATGGAAAAAAGTGCCGGCAACTCCAAGTCTCCGCTGCCGATGTCGATGATGGCGCCTTCTGAGCCTTTGAGCTTTTGTTTCTTCCTACTTTCTACCTCGAAACTCAGATCAGTACCTAGTCCCGTAGTTCAGTCTTACCCCACACTGAAGGAAAGGGAGAGGGCCAGGGCTATGGCCGTGGCCATGGCCATGGCTATGGTGACCATAGGGCCACTCACTCACTACCCGCTAGAATTTTTGCTAGAAAGCCTCCTAGAACAGTAGACGACCAAGATCGCATCCTGGGCTTGGTGCGCATTGGAAGACGGAGAAACCTCGCACATTGTGGCGCAAAAACCACCACGGATATATACGTGTGCGCACCATGCGGTTCGCCACTCGCGTGGTCGCCTCTGGCGTAAATGCTAGTGTGTGCCAGTGGGCACCTCGAGGTAATTACCGCACTTCTCACGATGCCGGCTCGGATTTGTATTGGCGTGGGCGCGCTAGTGGCAGAGGAGCAACACGCAATGTCTCGAGTCTGCCCTGATTTTGGACGAGCTCCGAACTCCGATCAGTGACTTCATTGGTTACAAGCAGTGGTGGAGATGAGACGTTCTTGTCAAGAAGATGATGGTCATATGACTTAACTAATGGATGGCTTTACGTAGGCAGATTGGCGAAAAAAAAAAAAGAGAAAAAAAAAAGACGGGCATGTTGCTTGTGAGAGTGATTTTCAATTGTTTAAAGACGCGCGGTCGGCAATAGCTGGAGAGTGATAGCATTATACAACCAATTGACAGACCAATGTGTGATATACCAGGCAGTTGCTGATTATAGGCAGATCTTGCTCGAGGTTGTAGTGGTTTTGATTGACTATTCGAGCTTTCTTCAGAGCTGGCTGCTCATAGAAATGCATTTCGGAGCGGCTCGCCTCAGGCAAACAGCTCGTACGCTAGCTAGATCCTTGTTCCTGCTGTACCACTTTTGATGGTCAGCTGGACGGGAAAATGGCTGACCAGATTGCACAGTAAGACCATTGTGCTTTTGCTGCATTACATTTTACGAATGTCCTAGACAGAATACGACGAGAAAAAGCCACAAACATGTGCATGGTCAGATTTGCCCATCTGCGCAGCGGCTTGCTAGCTTGAAGCACGCATGCATGACCACTCTTCTCCTCAACATCTTTCCTTTCTTGCAGTGGAACAATCCAGCAGGTGATGGTGCATTATACCTTTTCGTCTCACTCATTGCATGTCAATCATGAACCAGTACATGAATTCTTCGGTAATTGGCTCGTCACTCATTTGCCAGGCCTCGCTTCCACGAGGAGTCAATTGGCACCGCAACAATCATCTCAACCAGCCAAAGCAAGGCTGGGCCCAACTAATCCTTTTCCAGAACAACAGCCGGCGCGGCCGAGGCGGCGGGCGCTGGTGGCGGCAAAACCCCTGGTACGGCTTCGCATACAGCTACGGTTGAATACACTGGCCTTCCAGGGGTCAGAACCAGGGACAGAGGAGAGGGTTAGAGAGAGGAGTGGGGCACGCGGCTGGTGGGAGACCATCGTTGAGCAGCGTTACCCCCGGGGAAAGGGTTCTCCTTCTTCCCCCTCTGTTGGATCCGACCCGGTTGCGAACTGATTCGCTGCCTCCGCCAGGTTTTCCAGAGCAGACTCGGTGATTGTGAAGGAACAGGAACTCGGTACATGATGTGAATTGAGAGTCAAGATAGCGACATTTCGTAGCTTGATGAGCATCCTTGCCATCACGGCTAGTTTGGTTGACGGCCAAGCATAGGGCTGCACAGATGGCTCATGAATGTTGCTGGGCGTCTTACAGGATACAAAAGGACGAAAGTGTGGGAAGGCTCGGGTTCGCATCTGATCTCTCGTCAGCGGTGCTGATATTGATATTGATATTGATTTAATTTCTCTCACCGCAGCATTGTAAGATGCCTAGGGCTAGGCCAAGCGGGCCTGAAATGTTCTTAAGAGTCAACAATGCACAGGATTTGAAGTATCAATTGTGTTCTTATTCTCTGGACCTTGTCTGGTCCTCGGGTATCCTAAAGCATAACTATCGTTACAATGAATTCAAAACACGTCTCGATCGATCAAGACTTAAACCATCTCAGGTAACCAACGTCTGTCCTAATCTTCATGACTTATAGAACAGACCATTGACTCGGAAGAAATGAAACATTCCATAAACTTTTCGTTGGTGCGCGGTATCACGCGAGATATCGTATTCCAAGCGGTAGGTTTCCCAACGAAAGCTTTCACGCATCGCTCTTGGTCTGCCTGCGCCTCTTGATGCCAACCATTTGGCCGATCTCCACCCACAGACTGGTGGGCGGGTCAATAAGTGAGGCCTCGTACTCGTCAATCAGGGGTCGCTCCCAGACTAGGTCGGCTTCAGCAGCGGGCACAAGCTTTGTGCGCTTGATGAGCTTCCAGCCAAGGTAGGTGCAGGGTGCGATCAGCAGCATGAGGTAGTAGGAGAAGAAGCCGGTGGCAGTGAACTTGCCAGGCAGGTAAATGCTGTAGCCGTAGCAGCAGACGACCAGGAACTCGAAGATGAGGCCGATCCACGCACCGTATGGCTGGAACCAGGCGGTGTATGGCAGAGTCTTGCGGTCAAGACCCTGCTTCTTGCAGGCACGGTTGAAGAATATGTAGGTAATAGCCATGACAATGTAGTTGATCACACCACCAGCCGTGACCAGGTCGGTGATGATCGTGAGCACCTTGGCGGAGCCCTTGCTGACGGCCATGAATGACAGCAGAGGGAACAGCATGACGATTCCGAAGCAGTAAATTGGCACTCCGGACTTGGTGCAGCGGCGGAGGAAGGCCGGAGCGTGGCCCTCGAGAGACAGACTGTATAATGAGCGGGTGGCAGCATAGGTGTAGGTGTTGCCGGCAGAGAAGATACTCGTGCACAGCAGGGCGTTGACGATGTGGGGCAGGACACGGACACCAAGGTTGGACATGGCAATGACGTAAGGCGACGCCGCGGCGGTGCCACCGCCACCTGCAGTGCCGGAGAGGATGTCGACAAGAGTTCGATCGTTGTAGGGGATGACGATGCCAACGCAAAGCGCGCCGAGGATGAAGAAGCAGCCAAAGCGCCAGTAGACGGTCTTGAACGCAGTCTTGATGTATGTGCGGGGCCGCTGGGCCTCGGCGGCAACCATGGAGATGTACTCGGGTCCAACAACGCAGAAGGACGCATTCCACAGGCAGGCGAGGAAACCTTCAAAGCGGCCTAGGTTGCCAGAAGTGATGTACTCGGCGAACGCACCAGGCTCACTCCAGTAGCGGAAGCCGTACGCGTCGTGTTGCGGGTTGCCGCCAGACATGGTGATCAGAGTGAAGAAGAACAGGATGAAGATCAGGAAAACCTTGCCTCCTGAGAGCCAGAACTCGGCCTCACCATAGCTGCGAACAGCGAGGACGTTGATCAGCGCGTAGAGGACGATGCAAGCAGCGCAGATGGCGGCAACAGGGATGTTTGGCGACCAAAACGACAGAACAAGATTGAGCGCAGTGATCTCGAATGGGATAATGAGACCTTCGTAGATGAAGAAATTCCAGCCGGCCATGAAGCCAAAGGCTTCGTCCACCCATTTGCCTGCATGACGGATGAAACCACCGCTGACGGGCATCATGACAGTCATCTCAGCCGTACCATTGTTGATGAGACCGATGATGCACGAGTAGAACAGGTAGGCAAGGAACAGACTGCCAGGGCCACCTTTGGCCAATCCGCTACCAATCGAAACGAACAGAGCTGTACCGATTGATCCGCCGATGGCGATGAGCTGCACTTGTCTGTTGTTGAGACGACGCTGGAGGTGATCGGCATTTTGAACCTGGCCTTGGCTAAGGTCTTCCGATTGGCGACTGGCCACCTCCTTCACGTCGAACTCTTCTTTCTCGGGAGGGTAGTCCATGATTGGCAACGTTTGAGGATGGAAGAAGTTTCACCAGTAACCACTCAACACTTGTTAGGTGTGGAGGGGGAAACTGAAGCAAGGGGTTGAGAGTGAAAGGTGTGGAGGGGGAAAAGTGAGGCGTGAAAGAAGGACAAATCACCGAGCTTTTAAACGAAATAGGATGAGCATAGCTTCAGTAGACGAGAGAACCCATATTGCGGCAAAGCGAGGCGATTTTGGTGTGGATTGTGAACGGGAAAGCCGAGCAGGGAACAGCGTGTGCAGGCTAGGCCAGCAGTGAATAGCCTCCCACCCTTTGGTGATTTGCCTCCTTAGCACTCGCTCGTCGCTCCCGGCTCAGGTGAGGACCTTCGTTTTCATTCGTCCACAGGCGTTTTGGCCATGGCGCCGAGACCACGCGCGATGAGCAGACGCCGAGAACAGAACCGTACCAGAGTACAGTGGCACGAGATCGTGGTGTGGAACTGTTCTGGGCGGTGGTTTTCCCCAGTAAAACCCAGGCCTAGAAGCGCGGGTTGAGGTTAGCGTGAAAGCTTAGGGCTCAGCTCGGCGCACAAGGCCGGGTCGCCAGTTGTCGCAGAGGGCAGTTCCTGCTATCGGTCCCCCCGTCGTCCCCCCCTTCCCCGTTCAATCGTCCACTGAGGCCCCGGCTCGAGCTGCTGTATCTGCCATCCACGGTTATATGTGCTTGGTTCTCCACTCAGTGTGTAGATCTCAGAGACTGATCGACGGCTTCTGGAGTGTCCTGTTGGCATATTAGAAGTGGGTATCATGCGAGATCGATCTGAATTTACGTAAATGGCTCATCGCTTCACAAATTTCGCAGGTCACAAGATCTTGCCGAGCAGAAGAGCAGTGGCTTGCCAGCAGTGGCGGTACAACTTCACTACGCCACAGCAACAAAACCTCGATCTCGTGCAGGAGAAGGACCGGAAACCAGAGACGACGACACAGCCGGAATGCTCGCTAGCGCGGCGATGGGCAGTCCACTGCAGTGTGATGGCCACCATGACGTCGAACACACACCTGCTTTTCAATATTGTTGATAATTGTCACCGATAATTAGCCCCGATGAGTCTCGATCTTCCGGTTCGGAGCAGCAGATCGCAGTCAGAGTAGTGAAGTTTGAATCCAATTTCGTTCAGCAAGAACAATCTTTCATGCTGTACGGTACTTTTGCAGTAGAGCAATTCGGGCAAATCAGAAATGACAATTTGATAGGCTGCAGGTGTAATCAGTGGATGAGATTACCTTGCCTCTGATGGTTCTGGTGCCTATCCTCATCATGATCTGAATCGGAGTCGATAACTGGCGTGTTACAGCCACTGCAACCCGGTGGAAATCGTATTCTGATAAATATTTGAAATCCGCCACGCGGAGTAAGGACAGTGTTGCGAATTTGCGGCTTGCTGGTGTCAGACGAGCCTCAGCTTGGGGTGGGATCCGGGGCCTGTCGAACACCTCACAAGCCGCGATTATGCTTTAAAAATCGGATCAAACAAGGATGTAGACACAAGAATAATGACCTCTGTACAGAAGTCTAGGTACGGTTTCGGCTTTCTCACAAGTATTTGTTCACATAATAAACATAAGTACAATAAAGACCAATTCAGACGGTCTAGGAAACCCGCACATTTAGCTGGTGATAAAACAAAGACTGCGTTACTTAGATTGATTTGTACGAAAAACAAGTCCACAGCGTCTTACATCTGTTCAAAACACTTCGTCTGGTCCAGGGAATAATTTCATGTGTTCAACCGATATTAAAGATTTGACTCATTGGCCAGGAAGCGGTCCGGCCACCGAGATTCTTGGTGACGAGCGGCATACAAAAATTGAACGCCTGCCCAACCGGCCAACATGTCAACATGCTTTAATGAACAATCAATTACTTAATAAAGTAAACACGCAAGTAAGCCGACTTGTAAGCGTCTCAATCAATAAAAAAAATATTATGATAAGTATGTCGAAGGCTATGCTATAGTATCAAGTATGCGTCGAAGTAACGAAATGCAGCAGTCGATACAGAGAAGCGCGCTCGCTTCTCGATCCCCGCTTGGTGACGGATCATGCTGACATGCTCTGCCATCACAGCGATTGCGACATATTATCCGTGAGGCGTTGCCCAACTGCTCGTCATGGCAATGACCGCCTGTCTCATCAGACTTGAATTTCTTTATGGTCTCGCTAAGCGCTTCAAGTTTCTGACGGCGCGAAGATATCTTTCACGGCATGAATGCGGATATTTAGTCATCGATTGAAACACGGCTGTGAACTCACAAACAACAGTAAAGTCACAACAATGCAAGCCGTAGTTTGGATGGACAGGCTGAATCATCAAGTGTGAACAAACCTCTGCACATGCTCAACATTCTCTTCATCCTGTCTGTCTCACGATCAGAAATTCAATGGCCTTAGGCCATCTCTTGTGCCAGCCCTCTACATTTGTTTCGAATGAATAAAGCCGATTGAACGCACGAGCCAGACCTTTGCTATGGATCGTGTTCCCCCCTTCAGTATGGACGGTGGATGGTACTGTCGCTTTGCGAGTCGCTTTGCGAGAGTCCTAAGTGCATTGGTTTTCGCAGCCCTCGTTTTCACAACCCTCTTCGGAGACGGTCGCAGTGATGTAATGCACTGGGTGATGAGGCTTTAGAAACGCATCGAATGGAGTCCTGGCCGCTCTCATTACTTCATTATTTGTTGTCTGTCTGATGACTATCTTGACGACCTTTTGTAGCTGAGTAAGCAATTCTTCATCTTGAACATCGCCACCTTGAGGCAATTACATAAGCAGAGAGGTTGTAGCAGTCGTCATGTCTATCTCATCACGGTTTTGTACAGCTGGCGGGGGGCCATCTATTTCTCTCGTACGTCACCGGTTGAAATGGCTCGACGTACCCACTCGAATTTGATGTCTAGTTTTTCTTCTTTCCTTTGGCTACATTGACAAGGAGCCGGTCAATGAACTGAGCAACAGCATGGCTTCGCCAATGAAGACGGTGAACCTTCGGTCACAGCCAGAAGCGCCGGTCCAGGATGTATCGAATCCTCCACGAAGCCATCCAACTGCAAAGAAAACCTATCATCATCCTAAAAGCAATGGCTCTGATAATCTGTCTCCCTACAGTCCAAGCATATATTTCGTTGGCACAGCGACGACCGTGCTCTCGTATCCACCCTTCACTCTTGTAACAGACCCCAACTTTCTCCATGAGGGCGATCACGTACATCTTGGCCCGGGCGTTACAGGCACCAGACAGACCAACCCTGCATTCCCGATTGACCAACTTCCTGCGGTGGACTTTGTCCTGTTAAGCCATTACCATGCTGATCATTTCGATGCGGAAGTTGAGCGGCGTCTGCGGCGTGATTTACCAATCATTACGACCAAGCACGCCTATGAATGTCTGGCAAACGGCTCAGAAGGTAAGGGTCAGGCTGAGGGTGGTGATTTCACTGCAGTGCATGGGTTGGAGACTTGGGAGAATGCAATGATGAGAAAGGCTGGGAAGAACGAAGCCATTCGCGTCCGTGCTATGCCAGGAAAGCATGTCCCGGATGGAATAATCGGGTCCTTGAACGATCTCGCCGGTGCTGTCCCGCCAACCAACGGTTGGATGCTTGAGCTTGGAAAATGTACAAATGGGACTGATGCGAGCTTTGAGTGTGGGTACCGCATCTACATCTCCGGCGATACCTTACTCGTCGATGACTTGAAGGAGATTCCAGAAAGATACAAAGATCAGAGCATCGACCTCATGCTGGCTCATTTGGGAGGAACGACGATTCCAAGTCCCAATATACCATTGCTGATGGTCACCATGGATGCGGAACAAGGCGTCAAATTGCTACGTCTGGTCAATCCGGACCTCACCATACCAATTCATTACGATGACTACAATGTGTTTCTGAGTCCACTTGAAGATTTCAAGAAGAAGATCGAAGAGGCGGGTCTCACTAATAAAGTTGTGTATTTGAACCGTGGTGATCAGTACAGTTTTGACATCAAATACAGTCATCCTGCCGAAACAGAAGCTTCAGCCATTGAAACATAAACGCCAATAAGAAGAGAGGAGGGGGGAAGAGCTTCCGCGAGCTGCTTGCTTCGAGATGCGATCATTGCTTGACAAGATTGAGAGGGAATTTCTTGCAAATTAGCCAAGCACAAGCAGCCAGCTCAGATCAAAGAAAGACTTTCTTCTCTATCATAATGTTCAGTCAACAGCAGGTTGTGTTACAAACAGATTATGTCACACAGTTTGCGACGTGATCGTGGACACATCAAATACATAATCTGCGGCAGACTTTTCATGGAGGCGGGCACGTCAGCTCAGAAATCTTCGGCGGTTCTCGAGTCTGCCGTCACCAATGCTTTGTCGTCATTCTCCAGAACAGGAAAGTTAAATTTTGCATTCTGTTTAGCTACAAGGAAATTTAAAACTGTGCAATGAGCTCCTACGATGAAGTTTTATTATTATAGATTACTCAGGACTGCCTGGAGCCGATGACAAGATCCTCGTCTAGAGTTCGCACGGCCTGTGCGCATAATTGTCATCAAAGTTCTGCCTAATCATCTCCTGCCGACACGTCTCCTGCTCCGCCTCGGAGATACACTCCATCGGATGTAAACTAGAACTATTTGCTATAGATAGCGGCGACAGCGGTAGCATCTCGTCTCGATAAACGCGATACTATTGCAGCAATTTGCCTTGTCTCACGGTCAATCACTTCCTAAATTACGTCAATCTCGGCACGGTCACTACGCGACAAACGAAGCTTTGCCCGTGCTGTCACCTTTAGCATTTCGATTGAGCTTCAAGAGGAGGGTCCAAGGGAACAGGGCGTGGTCGATATATCGAGTCTCCCCACGCCAAACGGCGACTGCAATACCGGCTTTCAGACGTCTGTCTATCCTTTTACCGAACTCCACCCTTATTGCTCACCTAAGTCCAAAAACTCATTCATCTCACAAACATAAGGATCCTTTTCCGTCTCCAACCGGTCTGAGCGCTCGTACCAGATGTCCAGGAAACGTCCAGCTCCAGGCGCCGAACCTGTAGCCTCGTCCAACTATCAACAAATTCAGTCGAATCACTGGCAGCCAGCAGGGAGTATGGATCAGAAAAGTAGTAACACCGTCCCACAGGAGTATTCGTCTCTAAACTTATTCAACATGGGCAACGCTTCTTTTGAGCCTTCAAATCAGCTCACAAGGCGTAGTCCCGCCCAGCTGGAGCTCGCGCCGTACGCGAATAACTACTCGCCTGCGGGCCAGTATGGGTCTCAGCAGCCAGTGACTGGCTACAATGATAACAGCGACGATGATCTCGATCGCAGAGCCGAGAACGCGCAGAGAAATGCAAAGGAAAAGAAGAAGTCTATTCCTCCTTTCGTTCAAAAGCTACGCAGCTTCGTTGACGATGAGAAAAACTCAAATCTTATCAGATGGTCCGAAGATGGAGAATCTTTCATCGTTCTTGATGAGGATGAATTCGCAAAGAAGCTTATCCCGGAGCTTTTCAAGCATAACAAATACCCGTCTTTCGTTCGCCAATTGAATATGTATGGGTTTCACAAGCGTGTTGCCCTCTCAGACAACTCGATGAGGGCCAGCGAACGCAAGAGTAAAAGCCCAAGCGAGTATCACAATCCATATTTCAAGCGGGGTCGCCCCGCTCTCATGTGGCTCATCCAGAAGCCCAAAACGAGTAATCAAGCCGGGAAGAAGGGAGCCGGCGGCGACGAAGAGGAGGACGAGTTCGAGGGTGAGCCTACGAGTGCTCATCGTAATTCTATAACATTGCCCAACGGGCAACGTACACTCACACAGGAGGCTCGTAGTCTTCTGCATGAAGAACTTACTGCTATCCGTCGAAATCAAGCCACCATCCAGGAAGAGGTGCGCAAGCTGCGAGAAGAGAACGAGCTAATGCAGAGCAGAGCGGCTGCATACCAAGCGATCCACCAGCGGCACGAAAATTCTATCAATGCCATTCTCACCTTTCTTGCGACGGTGTTCCGCAATCAGATTGAAGGGGGTGGTGCATCTCAGCTGGCAAATATGTTCCCGCAGGCAGCGCCGAGAGAGCAGCAGCAAGGCGATAGAGTCGTCGACATGTCTGACTTCGACGGCAGGGAGACGAGCGTGCAGTCCAATACTCCAAGGCCAACGCGTCGACCGCTTCTACTGGAAGCTGCACCGACCGGCGCGGAGTCGCCGGCCACGGGCGACAAGGGTCGCATTTCAAGCGCCTCGACACCAACGGCAACCGACTTTCCCAACACCGACACATCCACCTCCACCTCCACCTCGCAGCCCCCCCCAAGCGCTGGTACTCCTCAGGTTAAGAGGGAGAGTAGTACCGGTGCAGGCCTCAACGATGATATCTTATCATTCCTGAACGCACAGACATCTGGCACCGGAAATATCAGTCGTTTAGACTATCCTCAGGCCCTATCCCAGCTCGAGAACGCTAACAGCAAGTCTCCAATGAGCATTCCACAGCGGAACGACCTGCTCCGGCTGATGGCCAACAATCAGACGGGTGACGTGCTGAACGGCAATTCCAACAATGCACTCACATCGCCATCCCCGCCACCTATCCCTGGGCCAACCGATGCTCAATGGGATGCTCGTAAGAAGGAGATTGAAAGGCTAGAACGCAGCATCCGAGAGCAGGATGACCGCTTCAACAGTGTCACCTCGCTGCTCGGCCCACTGAGCCCATCAGGCTCCATCAACTTTATGGACAGTGAGGGCAACGTGCAGCCGCCTCCCGACTTTGACATTGACTGGCTCAACACGCAGCCCAGTGACTCAAACGGCGGGCTTGGCCTCGACAACACCACGGATGACACCTATTTTGATTTCAAAGATTTTGACAACAATAATACTGGGTTCAACCTCGACTCGTTCGGTGGCGACAGCAACAACAACAACAACAACAACAACAACAACAACGGCGCGGGGCAGGCGGATCAGCCACAAGGCAGGGTCGTGGGTACTGCCGAGAATAGCGAGGCTGCTAGTCCCGCGACGGTCAATACCATCGAGGAAAGCGGTCATGATGCGGACTCTCTCGATCCACCACATAAGCGGCAGCGCACCGGCTGACGCTGTTCGACTTGCTCGACTCAGATCGGCTGAAACATATTGACAGCCTGTTCTTTTCTGGGAGTAAGCCTGCCTGGCTCGCTCCTTGTTTACGATGTTACGCAGTTATGGATACCTCGTTGGCTGGATTTCTGTATGCTTTGAAGTGCAGTTGAAAGCTTGGCAGCGAAAGAAAAAGGCTGAACGGTAAAACAAGATAGTAAAACCAAGAAGAAGATTTGTAATCATCGAGTCAAGTATTCGAATTGCAGCTAGTGCTACGACAGTGATACGTTTTGCATGAAACTTCTGACGCAGTGCGTCCATGGTTCTGTACTGCATATATGTTCGTAGAAACATGACCTTTGCTCACAAATCAACGAGCAGAGCCCGTCAAGCAAAGGGTGACACTCGTCTCTACGTAAGCAGGGCTCTTCACCATTAGTAAATCCCGAAACCCTTCACCGTCGTCGCTCTACCAGATCTCTCCGCTGATATCTATCTCGGTCCCTATCGTCCCGCACATGCCGATGGTCTCTGCTCCTGCCCTCCTTTCTATATGAATCACGGTCACGGTTACGATCTCTGTCCATGTCCCTGTTCCTATCTCCGTACCTGTCTAAGTCTTTATGACGGTCGTAACCTCCCCCAGCTCGCGAGTCCCGATCATGATGTCTGTCCTGATCCCGTTTGCGGTCCCGATAGTTGTCACGGCTCGGAAGTTTATCGCGGCCACCGTGCCTATCCCTATCCCTATCTCCATCTATGTATCGGTCCCTCTCCTTGCCCTTTTCTTTCCGATCCTTTCTACCCTCTTCTTTCAGGTCCCGAGCTTTGTCTCTTGGGTCAATCACCACCATTCCATCGTCAACTTCATCGTCTCGCCCGCTTCTGTTCTTCTTCCATTCGAGATCTTTGCCGAGGGTGTCTTTTCCAAACTGGAGCGCATGGGACATCCAACTGCGATCGTTCAGGTCATCTTCCCCTGCCTCGCCAGATTCCTGCTGGCGTGCTAGTTCGGATGCATCTTCAGCCCAGCTTCGGCAAGATTGGCAATTGGCGATGAAATGGAGATCGCAAAGTGTGGCTTCCTCATCGTCGTCGTTGACAGCGGCCTTGGTCCCATCTGTTTTGCTTTCACTTGCTTCGTGTTCTTCGGTGCTTAGCCGTTCCTGCTTTTTTGTCGTTTCACGTTTCTTCTCCTCCGGTGCGTTATCGAGCTTTGCGCGGAAAGCGTCCAGCATCGCTAGTGCCTGCGCATCTGACGCACTCATCTCTCCTCCTAGGCAACCCAGGTTCCCTTGTTTTCTCTTACGCCCACGAATTGCTGTAGCGGGTATCATCTCCTCTAGAGCGGACTTCTCTCTGGGACGCTCATCGGCGATAGGGGCGATGTTGCGTTTCATTGAAGCCTTAAGCTCCGCGATCTGTGCGTTGGTTCGGTCCAGCATCGAAGAAACTCGCTTGACTTGCTCTGGCTCAGGAGTGGACGACGAGGACGAAGAGATATCTCCATTCGCCTTTTCTTCATTGGGCAATGGGAGCTGCATTTGCGGCTCTGTGGGAGCTTTGAGTGCCTGCACGTCTGGAGATGGAGATCTGCTGAGCCTCCTGCGAATAGCCTTGCCATTTGTTTTCTCTGCTGGAGCCGTCGACGCTTTTAGTGCTGAATTCTTAGAATCAAGGTCGGTAGCGACGAGACGAGTATTGAATTTCGCCTTTTTGGGCGCTGGTTCTCCCTCCTCTTCACCGTCTTCACCGTCTTCACCTCCAAAGCTCAGAAGAACTTTGGCTCCCTTTTTCTTAGTCTTCTTTTTCTCTGGAGGGGCGCTCGTGGATACCACAGCACTCAATTTGATTTCTCTTTTGATCATGTCCTTGAATGGATTGAGCAGAACCTCCGTGGCTGTGATATTTGTTGGATACAAAGGTCTCTCACTGCCCTCAATGAGTTCTGTTTCACCCATCTTGACAACATTGTATATTGTGTCACCAACTACCCTGCCAAACATGGTGTTCTTGCCTGTCAACTCTTCCGTCTTTCCGAGCGTCAGAAAGAACTGGCTTCCATTGTCATCTTTCTTTCCCGTGTTTGCCATGCCCAAAAGGCCTCTGCGGTTGAACTTCAACCGGCTGTGAAATTCATCAGCGAAGGGCTGGCCACCTTCAAAGGCTGACTCTCCTCCATCGCCAGTGCCTGTTGGGTCACCGCCCTGCAGCACAAATCCGGGGACCAAGCGGTGGAAGGCGGTGCCATCGTAGTATCCATCAAGACAGTGTTGTAGAAAGTTGCGCGATGTCAGTGGGGTCTGCTTCGCGAAGATTTCGAGCTCAATATCTCCGGAGCTTGTTTGCAGAAGAACCTTGGCTGTTGGAGGCGGCTCAAGGTTGTAGGTGGAGCTCATATTTGGAGCATATAGCGAGTAGGAAGTCAGCTGTGGTGCTGAAAATCTGCGGCAACTACCTTAGTATTGGGCTTTCCACACTAGGCTGGCGCTGACAAATGCCTGGCAGTCGTAGTTACCAGTATCTAACCAGTGCACACGTGGTGACGAAGAGCTTTAGAAAACGAGAGGCCAAGACGGCCGCTCAGAGTTGGTCGGAGGTAATTCCGATTTGCGCATTGCGAAAGAGGGACCAGAGAGCTGTAGATCTTGAATGCTTTAGATCATCATTATATATGAACTTGAAGGCATCATTCGGATATTTTTAAATACCTAGGCATTCACAGCATATCCAAGAAATCCAAGGTCTCAGTTTTGATTGTACAGAATCTTGAAAATCCTACTACCTGTTGTTAGAGATATTGGAATTTGTCTACCCCTCTCAAGCTCATTATTTCTATCGCGTCTTGACATATCAACTACTCCCAGCCATTGTACAAAAACTTTTGTTCTTGACATACTGGAACTGCTGTGGCCAAAGTCTTTTCCGACGCAAACTTTCAGGATGACGGAGCTTGACTTCGCCAAGCGCTTTCTCAATGCGCTCGACGCTCGACCAGTTCAGGTGCCGGCCGATTGGATGGCGGATTTGAAGACTCTAGAGCCCCCAATACCAGTGAGTCAACGATGCAGCACCATCACAGCTACTATGCAGTCTCGTTCATGTCTATCATGTCAGACATAAGTCTATACCATCACTTCAATATCCTCCATTAGGATGGGTCCTTCTCTCTCGCCATCACACCCATCTTCATCAACGCCAACTTACCCATGCCTGCATCGCTGATCAAGTGAGCAGTACACGTTACCACGGATGTCCAAGCCCATGCAAAAGCGCTCTACTACAACATCAACATCAGCCACAGACCCATCATCCTCAACAACAGGCCTCACAATCGCCCTCCGGTCGACCCGCAACCCACCTCTCGACCTACGACTCCCCGATCAAGACCCAAGCACAACGAGCATTCTATCCCTCAAGCAGCGCGTGGCATCAGAGCTCGGACTTCCTGGCACCGAGAAGGTGCGGATCCTCTTCCGGAAAAAACCATGCTCTGACGCCAAAACAGTCAAGGAGCTGTTGGCAGCCGCAAGTGCCAGTGACGGCAGCGGCTCACAAGACACAGCGCAGCAGAGTGAGGTCGAGTTTGGAGTCATGGTTATCGGCGGTGTGCCTCCCGGAGCAGCTAAGAAGGACGCTGAGGGCGACACCGCCATGGGTGGGTCTACCTCAACCGCTTCCGTGGCAGCAGCAGCAGCTAGCGCGGCGGCGGCAGCAGCAACAGCTGAGGCAGCGACGGAAACGCCGCTACTTTCTAAAGGCCAGACTGCCCCATCGCCGGTCCCGGCGATCGGAGCAAGTGGACGAGAGGTGCTGGACAAAGATACGGACTTCTGGGCCGATCTCGAGGGTTTCCTGCAGCAACGGGTTAAAGATGCTGACGTTGCCGCGCAGGCTCGGAAACTGTTTGAGGCGGCGTGGAGGGGTGAATCGAGATAGTCAGTGGTGGTTGTACGAAGTCAGCGATCATGACAGTAAGAATTCCAATCGAAGAGTTTTGGAACGGCAAGGCAGGAATTCATTTTCTCCTCTAATTTTAGTTGACCCAACTTTGTACAAGCTTGGTTGGATAGGTGCATTCGGCGTGGATAATCGCTGATGGACAATCTGTAAGGGTGGATTGAAAAAATAGATGAAAATGTTTGCTGAGTATCAATACCGCCTTCGGCAGAGCAACAGAATTGATGCTTTAGACTGGCTCTGGATGTGAAGGACAAACCAACTCAATGTCGCGCCGCAGCATCTCCCTCTATACTACAGCAGGCAAACCTCTCTTTTCGCACATTTTGCCTCTTCTTTTTGTCCCGTTTCCACTACAACAGCGTCCAGATAGAGGGATGACTCAATGCCAACAATATCCACTACTGCAGCAGCTGTATAGGTTTGAATCGCCCAATTGAATGCATTCACACCAACGCGCTCCTCGTCGCTCAGATCCTTTCCCCTGCGCCCTTTGAAATGTCCTTGAGAACGTCCTCAAACTCAAGCTCATCCTCGCGATTGGCTTGCACTTCGGCGGCGACGCCATTCAAAGCATTCTTGAAACCCTCTTTAGATGAGGCGTAGGTCATCCTGGCCTGTACAGATGACTCGATGTCAGCACATCTGATCGTCATACGTTGCAGTTTGGAAGAGATCGACTTACCTTGATTGGAGACCCCTCATCTGGTGACCAAGAAATAAAGGTGATCTTGTTCCTATGAAGGCGGTCAATGTTTTCCACTTCAGTCTCAATTCACCGGACAAAGGTCTCACCTTTCGCCCGCCTCAGTCTTCAGCTTGTACTTGATATCGTAGACAGCATAGCGTGGGCCTTTACCCTCCACGCCCTTCACAGACGACTTTGCGTCCATGAGCCTGCCCACAAAGCCTTCCCAGTCGTCTTCCTCTGACTTGTGGTCGACCACGATCTCCTTGAAGTCGTCTGAAAGCTTGAAGATGATGTAACGATATTTCTTAGCAAGCTTGAGATCGTTGAAAGCAGTGATACATTCCGAGTTGGTGGCGACTCTGCCCACTCGCATTAGTATCGGCTTTTCGTGGAGTTTACAACGGGGTTCGACATTATCGTCGACACGTGCAGACTAGCTAACATACCCTGATTGACTCTGTTTAAAAAAAGCAATTAGTCAAAGCCTCGAACTTGGAGCCTCAATGGAGCCAATTCAACTCACCATCTTAGCGGTTTTGCGAGTGAATAGGATAGGTGTATAGGATTGGAGAGGATGAGGTCTTATCTTGACCTTAATGAAGGAGGCAGCCTAAGTTCTTGTCGTCAGCTTGCGTGGCAGTTCAGGCTACCAATTTCAGGAGGCAGCTGCTGCCAATGCGGGAAACTCGACAGTGTTTTGAAGGCAACAAAAGACAGGCGAGATCAGCATTGACAGCAGAATACGCAAGCTTACCGGAGATCTTGGAGTCCAAACTCTCGATTCTGCTGATTGTTTTAGACTGCGGTGGTAGACTAGGGTTGTTAGAGAACTGGTTGAGGATGCCCGAGACGAGTGCTGGGGTCGAGGGAGAAGAAGAGCAACGATAATAACCGCAAAATATGATGGACTGGCGGGGCGCGCGGGTTTATTTTCGTGATGAGACGCCTTTTGGGGCTGCGACCAGCGCAGCCTTGGTGGGGAGCAACGCCAAGCCCCGCGCGTCATCCGACAGCCGCAGCGACGGCGGCCAGCGGGCGACACCACAGCGGCCTACAGAGTCAGCTAAGATTTCCTTCCCCTCCGGTGATCCTACTGCGACAATATTCGCCTTGAGTGGTCTTTTCATTTGCCAGTTCGCGCTTGCGCCGGTGCGATCAGTTCGGCAGACACTTACTACATTTTTCGATCTCACTTGCCTGTCAGGGCAGCTGCGCCACAGGCAACGCAAGTAAGCGATTCAATGATGAATTTGATCACCAATCGAAGATGGAGCTCCAAACAGTATCAGCGTGATGCTCTTTTCAAGACTTGCTGTTCTCCCTGGCATATTTCATTTGGGGCAACAAGCATTAGATAGCGGTGGATCAGTGGAGATTTGGATATTATCTAGTTATTGCTTTTGTACAGGTGTATAGTACATCCCGTCGTCTGTAACGTAAGACGCTCAAAGTGCTTATAAAGGACAAATTCGAAGAGTGGAGTCACTCGACCTCCCGTCAAATCCGCGCGGATGTTTGCAACACGCGACACAATAGCCAGGCGTGCAGGCTCCTATTCGCATACAGTCACATCCCATCTAGAACCCCATTCCACCCATTCCACCCATTCCACCCATGCCGCCAGCCGGAGGACCGGCGGGCTTCTCGTCTGGCACATCGGTGATGGCGACCTCAGTTGTGCCCAGCAAGGAAGCAATTCCTGAAGCATCCACAAGACCAGTTCGGACAACCTTGAAGGGGTCCACGATGCCGGCTGCGATCATGTCAACGTACTCGCCCTTGGCACTATCGAACCCTTTGTTGAAGTCACTGCCAAAGTCCTGAGTCAGCTTGGCGACGACCACATTGCCTTCGCGACCGAGCTCGTTAGCGTTGTCAACGATCGTCTTGGCCGGGCCCTGGATCGCGGTCTTGACAATCTCAACACCGGTCTTCTGGTCCTCGTTGGCAGGCTTCAGGTTGCCAAGAGCATTGACAGATGCCTTGAGCAGGGCTGTGCCACCACCAGGCAGGATACCCTCTTCAACGGCAGCACGAGTCGCGTTGAGCGCATCAACCACGCGATCCTTCTTCTCGCCGACCTCAACCTCGGAAGATCCACCCACACGAATCACAGCAACACCGCCAGAAAGCTTAGCCAGACGCTCCTGCAGCTTCTCTTTCTCGTACTCTGAGGTAGTCGGGTCCGCCATGACGCCGCGAATCTGTTCGCAGCGGTTGGAGATGTTGTCCTTGCTGCCCTCGCCGTTCAGGATGATGGTGTCTTCCTTTGTGATGGTGATGGAGCCGGTAGAGCCGAGATCATCAACGGTCAGCTTCTCGAGCTTCTCATCAATCTGTTCTGTGAAGACCTTGGCGTTGGTGAGGATACCAATGTCGCCCAGGATGTTCTTCCTGTTATCGCCGAAGCCGGGGGCCTTAACAGCAGCAACCTGGAGCTGACCACGAAGCTTGTTCAGGATACAGACTGCTAGGGCCTCGCCATCAATGTCCTCAGCAATGATGACAAGAGGCCTGCGCAGCTGCGTCGATGCCTCGAGAGCTGGGATGATGTCCTGAACAGCTGAGATCTTCTTCTCAGACAGCAGAATCAGAGGCTTCTCGAACTCGATCTTCTGAGCCTTTGTGTCAGTGATGAAGTAGGGCGAGGTGAAGCCACGGTCGAAGCGCATGCCCTCCGTGACCTCGAGCTCATCCTCAATCGTCTTGCCCTCCTTGACGGTGATAACACCCTCCTTGCCAACCTTCTCCATAGCACTAGAGATCAGCTTTCCAACTTCGTGGTCGCCGTTGGCAGAGATGGTAGCCACCTGAGCAATCTCCTCGCCGGTTGTGATATTCCGCTTGTTTTCCCGCAAGTAGGTGACCACAGAGTCGACAGCAGCCTGAATACCACGGCGAACGTCTGTGGGGTTGCCACCGTTTGCGATCTTATTCGTGAACTGTTGGAAGATGGATCGAGCGAGGACTGTCGCAGAAGTCGTTCCGTCACCAGCAGCCTCGTTGGTTTTTGAGGCCACATCTTGTAGTAGACGAGCTCCGAGGTTCTCATATTTGTCCTGAAGGGTAATCGCCTTCGCAACCGTCACACCATCTGCAATTTTGTCAGCATCGTGTGAAGACAACAATATTTCTGAAACCGAACCAACCTTTTGTGATCTTGGGCGAACCGTAGGGTGACTCGATCAGGACATTGCGGCCCTTGGGACCCAGCGTCACCGAAACAGCAGAGGCGAGCGTATTGACACCCGTCATAAGCTTATCCCGAACCTCCTTTCCAAACTTCAGGTCCTGGAAGCCATCAGCGACTGAACTATTCACGACACATAACAGCACTTGCAACATACCTTGTGCGCATATCGCTGCTGCTGCAGGCTGACACCGGCGGCGGCCAGTCGCCGTGACCTTGTCAGGGAGCTTGTGACGGACGAAGGGGATAGGGCCGAGGCGCCCGACCGGGAGAAAAGAGCGCGCTGCATCTTGCACGTAGAAGGATGCCGTACAGACCACCAAAGCCTCGCTTGAACAGTACCAGGGAGATGACGAGGATAGAGAAGACACTAATGTGAAGCAGCAAAAGGAGAGGATGGATGAAGGAGAAGGGATCGCAAATGTTGTTTGCCGGCACAGGAGCAAAAAAAAAAAAGTACGGGTAGAAGCTTCGATGAGGGAAGAAGCTCGGACGCGGTCTCGGAGTTAGCGCGCTTGTCCTCTCCTGGTTAGCGTTTATTAGCCAGTCCGCCACACGTATTTGGACAGGAGGTTTGTTTGCTGGTCTACAAGTACCTTGGTACTTGGATATTCAGGGATTTGTGCTATGGCAGATACCTGTCCAACCGCCGCAAGAATGCAGAAATCTACTACAAGCATGTATCCTATATCTACTATCAGAGGTCTGAGTGCTCAGAGCCTGCAGACGAATGAGTAGCAAAGCTTCCACATTGACTGAATACCATATAAAGGCTCTAATATATGGATTAAGGGCAAAACACACACAAAAACAATAAATAATAGTAGGTGTAACCTATATAGCACACAGTAGGTAGGTAGGTAGCGTAGGCTCTCGTATATAAAATAATAATAATATCTATATAAGTAATAGTACTAGTAACGCTCTATAAGGCGTAAGACAAACAAATAAACTAATTACTGCTGCAATATATACGATAATGACTGGGCTATATGCCTCGATGCATGTGTGCGTGCCCTCCTCACACTCTGCCGCCTTTTATGACCCTATTCGCAGCTCTGAGGCCTTTGGTCACGTGCCCTCTCTATGCTGTGTATTGTCCCATGGCGCAGGAGCCCATGCGAGCAACCGTGCGGAGCACACTACACGTTCACGCTTGGCCCTATAGAGTCTCATCTTTCTTATGAATATTCTCGGCAGGCACTCCTGATATACGTCGAAGGTATCTGACAGGTCTAAAAAGAACAAAACTACGGATTCGCCACGATCAAGCATGCTCGGCTTTCCAAGTATTCAACTTTCTCCCATCTAAACGGTGACAGCCTTCGGTCAATCAAGACTCAAAATCCCCCCTACTCCATAACTGCCACTTTCCCTTCGCTTCTGTAACACAATCTCGGCCAGAATCAGAGGCCATTATCCTGATGATCCTTCTGTTTGATCACTGGTGACGGCTTCAGCTTCTGCGCTTGATCGGGCCTCGTAGTACTCGTCAAATTTGGGCCAGCTGCCATTGCTCTTGTACTGAAACGTTATGTCATTGCCGCCCTTCCACACTAGAGCTCGAACTGTTTGGAGAGTCATATTGAGTGGCACCGGCCTGTTCGAGCAGTAAATTTCGAGATACTCTTCTGGCGGCGGACCGTCCGGGGCGATCGGGCTCTCTGGAGGATTCAGTCTTTCGGCGACGTATTCTACCACCTTTTTAGCTCTCAACACTCTCGGTGCGGTCAGCCTTGCAGGCGGCTGCAAAGCTCCAGCAGCCGACGTCGTGCCGGCGTCACTAGGTAGAGATGGCAGCTTGTCGTCAAACGGAACCAGGATGAAGGCCAGCTTCACCAGCCGGTTCGGATCTCGTGTTGGCTGCACATTTCGTAGCAACAACTCTCCCAGCCATTGTGGTGCCAACCTCTCCAGAGTATCGGCTTCCTTTGCTGCAGAGCTGACAGTACCTCGGTAGAGATCGACCACACCACCGCTGTCCGATCTTTCTTCTTGGATGACGATGGAAACATGTCCAGGTATGCTCACAGCTGGAGCCTCTTCCAAGGGGATAGGTACGATACCAGATGGCAGATCCTCCTCAGGATCTGCCTGAAGCGCAAGCCCGTAATCGTATCTAATCGCCTGAACCGTGCCCAGAAAGCTATCGTCAAACACAGGTGCCTCCTTCTCAGACACTTTATCGCCATCCTCTATTTTGTCGCCTTCTGCCTTGGCAACTTCTGACGAGGTCCGTCCCAATTTTTTGGGGAATTTCATGCGGAAGGCTCTTGGGCTGAAGAAACCGCTCTTGCTCTCCTTCTCTTCGCTTGGCGATTGTGGGATTTCTGCCGAAGGCGGGGCATCTTCGCTTTCCTTGCCTCTGGATGTAGGTGGCCCCGGCGTCGTTGCCGTTGCTGTTGCTGTTGCTGATGTACTTGAAGGGCCATGGCTTCGGGTGAAGTAGTCGCCTGAGTTTCGTGATGTTTGCTTCTCCAGGTCCGTTCCTGACGTCTTGGCTGTGAGCAAAGGGCTTTGCGGCACTGCACCAGGGCTAGTCGGGAACACGCCAGGAGTGGCGACGCCGATGCCAAAACCTGGAGTGAGCGACGAGAAGGTTGCCGTGCCATATTTTTGTGATGTCACTGGCTCATCTTCTGAAGTTGTGACTCTTGTCTCGGGCACTGTGGCCATGCGCGAACCGACTCCATGCGCGCTGCTCAGCTGTGCCTTGAGGCTTGCCCTGTGTTCCTCGTCCCTTTTCTTTTCTTCATCAAGTAAGCCCGAGAATAAAAAGCGCAGTATCCATTTCCCATAAGAAACTCTCGACTGCTCTCCAAACTCATAGCCTTCCCCAAGGCCCATTTCGTCTCCGTAGATCTCCGCTTCGAAGGCATCCGATTCATTGAGCGTGATGGCGAGTCTGCCCGTGCCAGTATCGATGGAGCACCAGTTCGGAACGGCCTCTTCAGTATTCAATTCCTCAACAAGGTTATCCAGGTTCCGTTTTCCATAATTGTGCAGAGGCTGGCAAGTGATCAAATCCCACAGAATCACGCCACCCGCCGTGTCGAGCGTCAAGACACGGCGTCGATCGTTGAGCAAAACGTGCCGTCTGAGCCCTATCTGTCCCTCAATTGTTTCCTCCGGCTTTTCACGAACCGCCCTTGCCGTTTCCTCTTGGTCGAAGCTGAATTGAATTTCGGCTTTGTTGCCATTGGCAAAGCCAGGATTGAAGCCATCAAGCTCTTTGAACTTGGAGACGACTGCACCCGCTCTTGCCACCGCTGTTGTGGCAAGTACCGACTCGACTGGAACGCCTTCCGGAATCTCGGGTCCAAAATCTGCTGTTGGCGTCTCAGAAAGACCTCGAGGTCGTGAAGCCAGGCTTGCCTGTCGTCCGTGGCTCACATTTGCCTTTGGTCGATTGAGGTCAGTGTTAACGTTGCGCCACCGGTTAATGCTTGAGTTCGGCGTCGACACCCAAATATGATCACCAGCAACGGCCATGTTCGTGACCATCTCGTGCTCTTTTGCTACAACCACCGATAGAGCCTCGTCAAGGCTGGGACGGTAGCGAGCGTCAGTCTTGACAATGGTGCCAGATTTGTCGGCTGAATAGAAAATGGAGAGTTCGGGATCATCAGACCACAGTCGCCAGACGCTCTCGTTGTGCATGGTCAGGGTATGCATAC
Organism: Erythroxylum anguifugum; assembly: GCA_027478595.1. NCBI lineage: Eukaryota > Viridiplantae > Streptophyta > Magnoliopsida > Malpighiales > Erythroxylaceae > Erythroxylum > Erythroxylum anguifugum. The sequence goes on from JANIPN010354899.1 coordinate 130,446, forward strand.
ATCGCCCATTCTTCAAGGACCAGACTTTCACTGACGAGTCGGATGCTGCACTTATCACCGTATCGCCGAGATCATTGATCAGCAGCGCCCTCACATAGCTTGTGTGACCTGTGAGGCGCGTGATGCGCCTGCCAGAACGATAGTCCCATATGCGGATAATGCCATCAGGCGCTCCGCTTGCCATGATGCCTCCGGCGATACGCAGAGAGTAGATCGATCCCTTCTTGTTGGATTTATCGCCTTCGTTCGCATCAATCTGGAGCTTTTCCTTGTTTGCATTGAGATCCCAGATACGAATTGTTTTATCAAACCCACCAGATGCGATCCAGTCAACACCCGGACCCGGCGACGCTAGGCATTTTGCGTAGTCGGAATGTAGACCAACGGTAGCAGGGATTTGACTGTCCTGTGAGTGAGGCCGCCATATCTTGACGGAGCAATCAGACGACGCAGAGACGACCGCTTGATTGTTGTGTACCAGCGCGATGTCGTTGACCCAGTGTGTGTGCGCTTGTATCTGTGATCTCGCCGTAGACTTCTCGATGGCCGCATCTGCTCTTGGGAAGAAAGGTTCGTTGAGATTCCAGGCACAGATGGCCCCATCTCGACCACCAGAGTAGCTTTTGACGTGTTAGCACTCATTCAACCGGTTCAGACTCCAGACTCGAACTTGCAATCATCCTAATCAAGTGCTTTGTGTCGATTTAGGAATTTCGATTATGCATTTACATAGTCAAACAAACAATAAAAGATAGGCACAAGAACACAGAAAAGTGCCTCGAGACTACTCATGCGTTTCCAGTATCAACCCTCTCTGATACAGTGACTTCCCTTAAGCCACAAACGGATATACAGACTGTACACTGGGATGCTCAGAAATGACGCAATACCACAGAACAGAGAAGAGGCTGCTCACAGGATTGATTTTTCTTTATCAATTGCCAGACTGTCCACTCCCAACCTGTGGCCATGCGCCGAGCTTGCGTCTGTCAAGGGAAGGACTGTGTATAGGAACAAAGTGTGCTTTCAGTCAGCCTTTCTGCATGCAAGATCCTGATTGGGCTGACTCCGCATACGCAACCTTTGCGTCTAGTCAAACCATACGAAGCTCCAGGCACATTGACAGTTCGCGGTAGTAACCACGAGGTGTGGAAACATACCGTAAGAGATGCGCTGTTTCGCTTTAACACGACTGGTGGTCATCGTGACTTTAGAGTCTCAATGTATTTCCGGCTCCTGGATTGACTTGAGGAAGAAAGTTGCCAGCAATTCAAAACCAAAAATAAACAGAAAAAAAGAAAAAGAAAAAAAACCAAACAGATTGCGGAATATAGGCTGGAACCGCGTGCTCCCTCCCTGTTGCAACTCCAAGTCTTGAAAGCGCTGCTCTCTGAAGCTTGGTGTGTAGATGTGTCCGCGGGAGAAGGTACGCATGATTGCAACCGTGGGCGCGCCGCGGCTGTCTGAAGAGATATTAAGGGACTACAAAAATAATCACATCCACAACAATATAGTTGCTGACGTTCTAACAGGCTACCCCATTTCAAGTCTCATCCTATCGGATTTGCCGTGATGTCCCGTAAGGAACATGTCTTCGAGACCAGTGAAGGTTATCAGAAATGGACAAACTCTGGCTACCGTAAAACAAACTCCGTCAATGAAAATCTCAATTGACCTACAGACAGACTCATCACCAAACTGCACAGCGTTCAATCGTTCAATACCTTCTGCTGACTTGTCCACGCTTGCGCCAGTTCTCTAACCACTTCGAAGCTAATATGTTAATAATTCTTCTAACTGAAAGAGGCAAGGAAAGAAGATGACTTGTAAATTGGTTTAGTAACAAGAGATTTGGGTAAGAGGTGGTAAATGTATAATCTTTTATCATGAGTAGAACCGTTGGACAGATCAGGACCCGAGAGATGGATCTGACCCTAGCTCTTCTACCTTCCTTCACGAGTTATTTTATTGCTACAGAGGGGCACCTCCCCATCTTCCCTTTTCTAATTTGTATCTTACAGATATAGCGCAAAAGCCTTACCAGCATGAGCGTCTCTGAGTGTGCTGTTATGAGAAGAAGTATGTGCTCTCTCTCACCCGACTCAGATCCCAGCTACCCTTCTCTGGCGTGGGAGGAAATTCAGCAGGGATCCAGAACCACACATACTTTGGCGCCTTTCTCGAGCGCTGAAGTTTACTTGAGCGAATGTTCTTAGCGCTCCGCCATTTGACGTATGGCTCAATATACTTCTCTCTGTCAAAGTCCTTCTCTTCCTTCGCTTTCTTCTGCTTTTTGGTAGAGGAAGAAGTGGAAGTAATGATGTCATCGGCAGGTTCATCTGACTCGCTAAATGCGAAGCCATCTTCGACATCGCTATCATCTTCATCTACTTTCCCATGTCTGTATGCCAGCTCCTCAGCCAGATCCGGCCCATCAAGTCTTCCAGCCTCAAGGTCCACCTGTTGTGCGGCAGTGAGGCCGTTGACTGATCTGTCTTTCTCCCAGGCGCCGGCGATGTCGAGGTTTACTGGCGCATTCTGCGACCTGTCCTCCTCACTCGCTTCCAGCCAAAGCCTTGTCGGTGTCATCATCGCTTCTCCTTGCTGTCGAAGCTCATCGTCCTCGCTTGCTAATAGTTCACACCGTTGAGCTTCAATTCCAAGTTCGATTCCTGCCCGTTTAAGGCCTGCTGCGTGGTTGTAACTAGATATCTCGGATATTTGCCCAGCTCCTGTGTCTTCACGTAGTTGCATAATTCGCCTTCCAACTATGCTGTCTTGTGCTACCCGGTGCATTCTCATATGCCCTTTGTAGCGCGCGCGAAATTCAGCAGCGAGGCGCCCAACGATGTCGTCCGAGTGCATCCGAACAAACGCATCTCGAAGAACGTCATTCATCTTGTCGACATCTGACGGATGGCACCAATAGGAATCGTGTACCATTGCGTACGTTACATCAGCTTTCTGGCAGGCAATCGCGCTGAGATGCATGTGGGTAGCGTCGAGACTGTGGATGAAGTTTGGGGCGAAAGCTTGGAGCTGCTTCCTCTTGCTGACCTCCACATCACTGGTCGGAATGTCGAGCAACAGTTCCTGCACCGCTGTCGAAACTCGCCTTGAGGTTGATTTGCGATAAGGCTGCACCACTGGCATGCGGAGTGGTGTTGTCCAGATGATGGTCGATTTGAACGGCAGCTCGCTTGCAGCGACAGTTGCTCCCCTCTTGTTCTGGCCCGGCTTCAGCTTTCCTTCTGCCTCTTCATGCTGCCCTGACTCTCGAAGCAGTTGTTTTTGTCTGAAAAAGTCAACCTGTTCAGGCGTCACCGAAGTGCAGATGACGTCACCGCATTGTAAAAGCCACTTCTGAAGCTCTGTTGCTCCGTGGAAGATATCACCGAGCACGGCGAAGACCTGCTTGGCTACATACAATGCGTGCATGTAGATGGAGGCATCTACCGCTCCGTGCGTGTCCCAAACCTCGCGTGGATACAGCTCTTTGAGCTGCTTGGCGATCTGTGCCACCCCACCAGCAAAAGTGACACCGTACACCGTGGTCATGACAGTTTGCTTCACAACTTTCCGAACGATGCGACCCTGCATTTTCTTCGCATACAAGATACCCTCGGCAGCGTCCTTATCAACGCGTTCTCGAACTCGATCTGCAACTGCAGTGTAGACATCGGAAGGCCGATCGCTGGGCTCCAGATTGACCTGTCGTGCTCCTATTGGATCACCACCCAATGCCGCGTAGTGCTGAAGGCCGTTACAGCTACCATCCTGCTGCGCGGGCAGATGACAGACATAGTCCTCCGGGTTTGACAGCTTGAGGGCGTTCCTCAGCTCGATGCAAGCTGCGAGGCACTGCCACATATGCTCGGCGCCAGCCCACCACCGACGGCCTCCAAGCGGATCGTTTGCCGAATCAAGGATATCCTCGAGATTTTCATCAGCAAATTGTCGCCTGTCGGCGAGGCTAAGCTTATCATTGCCGTAAACGTTGGTGAGATGCACCTTCAACCAAAAGAGGCCACGCTCACCCAGCCGTTTCCCTTCACCAAACATCATGAGACCACGGCAGTTATCTGCACCCATCTGGTTCAGATAGGTTGGTATTGGATACGCTCGACCTCTGAAGTCGAGAGAATGCGGCAGGTAAAACTTTTCCCCGGAGAATGCCCGAGCTGTCTCCAACTGAAAGTTTTGGAAGCACCTGTTTGAATGCAGGCCTGCCAGCGTGTCCTTCATAGTCCTCACCTCCTGCTTGTACCTGACCCGTTCCAGGAGCGACGCGTTTGCCGGTACCGGATCGGGCAAATCAAGCTTCGGGTCTGCTTCGACGATTTTACCAAACCTTTCACCAGTGTTCCAGACCTTTGTCATCACGTCCAGAACGCCGTCATTGATCTTGAATGCAGTGCTCCCAAGCACGTTCAAAGACTGAAGCACGGTGTTCATATCGCCCCTTTCGACGGCCACTTGCAAGTAGTCGTAGCATTGAAACTCGGTGCTGGACAAACGAGCAATGTCGTTTCCGTCGCTCAGATAACCTCCCTGCCGCATTCCGGTCCAAGGTTTCGCAGGAACCAGCATGGGCATCTCCGCGCTGAGCGACCCGACGGAGGGCTCTGACGCCAGCATTTTCATGAAGGACTCGTCTCGCATGAGCACGCCTCTTCTCTTCCCGGCCCGAAACTCCATCTGGTGGAATACGGCCGGTCGTTCAGCTTCTTGGGCACCGTCCGATCCGACGCGCGCTTTCACGGGCAAAGTGGCCACCTTGAAAATTTGCTGCAAAAGGACTGATCCAATTCTGACTTTGAGAATCTTGCTCCATGGCTTAGGCAAAGTGCCGGACGGAAAAAGGTGTCTATGCATTGCGTACACTTGTTTTGCACCTGCCGGTCGTTTGGAGGCATTCTTCGTCCACACATTCTGTTGACGATTTTCAACCACTTTTTTGGCGCACATAGTCTCCACTTCTTCAGCTAGAGAGATGACGCATCTCGCTATTGAAATATTGACCTCTTTTTGATAAGACAGACTGTTCACGAAAGTGCAGAGCACAGTCATCGAAAGGTCCTCTGCTTCGACCATGCTGAGGAAAGGGAGTGCATGACCCACTATTTTCTGGTCCGGATCCGATTGGCGTTCGTCGTCGATGTACTTTCTTAGCAGCGGAACGAGGCGTTCATGCCACCGCCATATCAGTTGCTGTACCGACCTTCTGCTGACGTTACCATGTATAGCTCCACGCTTCTCCATATCAGCTTGATCAAGCTTCCAGCCTTCCAATGCAATCTTCTTGGAGTGGTCCTCCATAATCCGCTGGCGACGCATCAAATCCGTGTCAACATCCTTGTCCCCAATTGGTTTTCTGGACTTTGAACCGCCCACGGCGCTCAACGTCTTCTTCAGAAGATCAAGGCCATGGCCGCTTTGTTCTGTAGGCATTACTTCAGTAGAAGATTGGTAAACTGGATGCTCATCATGCGTCATGACTGTGTCTTCGATCATGTCCGCTTCGCTGGTCGCACGTGTTTTGGCTTCGAAAACGCCCGGTGCCATGGCGAGTACTTCGTCGAAATCTTCGTCAGAGAAGACAAGTGACATTTCATCTTGCAGTTCGGTGGTAATGCCAGCATCTTTCGCCATGTACACCAAGCGCCGAACATTCCGGCCTGCTTGGGAACGGTTGGACTCTTTAACTGCGGCATGGAGCACTAAAGCATAAGTCTGAGCGTTGGGCTGAACATTCTGCTTGACCATGTCCATGTAGAACCATTTCGTAATAGTTGCCAGGATCTCAGGGTCTTCGGTATATATATACTGGCTAGTAAGATGTCCGAGATAGAAGTTGTGCAATGCCAGAAGTTCGGGCAAGCTGCCATCCTTGGCACCGTTTGTGACGACGCGAATGAATGCCGCAGCACGATCGTACATGCCTACCGCGAGGCAGGCCTCGATGGTACTGTAGTAGTCCCCAAGATCAACGCTGTGGGCGTACACTCCACCTCTTGCTGTCATTATGTTTTTGTTCAGTTGCGGCATGGGATCGTCGAGTTGCAGGATGCCCGATGGATCATATTCGGGCATTTGAATTGACCATCGCGATCCGGATGATCCTGCATCCGATACTATGGGTACGTAGAAATCATCATTCGAACTGTACTGTGAACTTGACGCGGCATTCGCGTATCTTCGCTCGCAGCCCGTGCTGAGGTTCGGAGTGGAGGGTGTTGTGCTGGCACGAATAGGGCCAAGAGGCCGCCGCGATGATGTCGAAGCCGTCGTCCGTCGTTGGAAACTCGGTCTGCTTGATACTCTTGAGCCTCTGTAAAGTGCTGGACACAGCCATGGCAACTGGAGCTGATCAACGACTGGCTGAAAGCTCTTTGGAACGTCGCGCGAAAGCTTTCGCGTAGGGCGGCCGACAATCATCGTGATTTGTATTGAAGTCGACTGGTCTATTCCCTATCAAAGGTGCATTGTGCCCTTTACCTTGAAATAAAATTGTAAAATACACCAAAAGCTTTAGAATTATGCGACAAGAGAAAGCAAAAGGGGCGCTAGATCTATTGTACAAGAGTGGCAAGGGCGCAACTAATTGTAGAGTCGAAGGGAGACTTTCAGGGACCTCCGCTTCTCAAAAATTCCGTCAGCATTGGCTTACATAATCTCGTCCAACCAATAGGCAGCATGTACACACCAGACAGAATTTCCCGCACCAGGACCAGTCAAATCTTACTATAAATCTTGTGATTTTGACCTACGTACTGGCGTGTTGTGCTCCGCACGATTGCTCGCATAAGTTCCTGCGCCAAAAGGGCTATGTATAATATAGGGAGAGCACGTGATCAAGGACCTTAAAGCTGGGAATAGGGTTATAAAGCAATAGTAGGGTTATATCGAAATATATATATTATATAGTTATTACCGTATATACTATTATTTATTATTATATACATATATTCTATTCTTAATCTATATTAGAGCCTCTATATAGTATCTAATTAATATAAAAGCTTTACTATTTACTCGTTTATAGGTTCTGAGCACTTAGGCCTCTAATTGGTTCTTGCTTACAACGCTTACGGATTAAAGAATTGTCGTTAGTTGAATGCAAGAAACTTTTGAGCCAAGTCACTATGTCTCACAGCATATAGAGATCTCCTGTCTCCGCGTCTCCCCCCCCCTCCCCCCCATTGCCTGGGGAGATCTAATGCCCGTCTATGCCTTCTTGCCGGCTAAATTGACTGCCATTGTTTCCACATGTTTATTGAAAATGTGGTGGAGCCGCCATTCGAGGGATGACTTGATCCTAGCACTCAGAACGCAAATCAGCGCGCCCGCACATTCTACTTGCACAGTCAACAGCATTAATGCAGTCAATCATTTAGCCAACATGACTGACCAAGAGGTTCAAGATAGAATTGAAACCTTCGGCTCGCAATTTGAGATGTTTTCGACGATGTGCACAACTATCTCATCTGGAATTTTGGCTTTCCAGCACGGCTTCGGGCTATTTCCGCGATAACTACGCCGATTTACTTACAGGAGAGAATAGAAGGCCTCCAGGCAGAGTAGCATTAGCTCAGTGCCAAGCTGTGACATGATCGTGCTTACGCTCTCTCCGTACAATCACGCCGTTGGTCATTTGGCAACAGATGCTCAACATCCATTCATTTGCTGGAATAGGCAAGAATATATCTGAAAGCGGAAGAATCTCATGTTTCAATGATTTTACTCCTTCTCACTTGAGCTCGGCTTCTATCAAACCCTCTGCGTCTTCTGCCGCTTTCCAAATCTTGGTAGCCTTGAGACCCGCAGCATCTAGGAGCGCGTTCCACTGTGCTTGAGTACGTTCCTGGCCGTTAAGGACCGCCATCATGTTCACATCGAGTAGAGCAGGGTACAAAGGAACACCCTTCTCAGGTAGCACCCACTCAAAGATAAGCATCTTGCTATACCCTGGCTTCATGACAGCAGCAGTGTTCTTCATTATCTCGACGACTTGATGGTCGGGCCAGTCATGATAAATGTTGCGAAAGTAATAGCCCCGGGCACCTTTAACGGTCTGTTGTGTGAAGAAGTCGTGCTTGTGGCGAACTATCACATCGTCAAGCCGCTTGATGTTATCAATAGTAGGAGGTAGATCCTGGAGTACCAGCTTTCCTGGAGCTTCAGGGAAGCTTCGATGGAAAGCTTCAATGTCATGCCCCTCTCCACCACCAACATCGACCAAGAGCACGTCCTTTGCGTTATCGCTGGCGCCATCCAGGAAAACACGATCCACCGGGAAGGTCTCAAACCAAGGTTTGCGAGTCTCCAAGCTGCCGGCCATGAACGCATTGAAATTGCTCATCATGAGAGGGTCTTTATTTAGGTATTCAAACATGCCATCATCGGTGTTGTGTGAGAATTCGAAAGGCCCAGGACTTGTTGTAACATTCTTCCAGCAATTCTTCTCCAGATAAGTAGGCATCATTGCCAGCGACTTGGTAGCACATTCGAACCTAATCTTGTCAGTAGTATGCTAACAACATTCACGCGTCAATATACTCACATGAACTGGTAACCGCCCAACAAAGAGGGTGCGGTAAGTGTCTCTGACACGGCTGTGGATTCATACTCTTGAATGCCAGTTTCGCTAAAGACACCCAGGGCTAGTAGCGGCCTCATCATACGGATGATGAGATCTGGGTCAGCCCCACAAGATTCAGCAAGGGCTTCAGCCGATTGCGGCTTTCCAGCCGCGACAATTTTTGTGACAACACCCATCTTGATCAAGATATTGAGAGCTGCAGGTGCATGCGGCGACATGATCAGGCGCCAGATAGTTTCGACTGGAGCCTCTACCTGAGCCACTATGCCCATCAGAATACTAAGCAACTTCTTTCTCGCAGTTTCATCTTTGCTAAGGTTTGGAATCAGGCTTTGAACGTCCACTGCTATAGCATCGATACGCTGATCAAGTGAAAGACTTGCCATTCTGAATTTTTGATTGGACGGGCTGTCAGTGTAACAAGAGAACTCAATGGAGCTTTCGTCGTTTGAAGCTTGAGTGGTGATGATCTCTACTCTCGATCGTATAGAAATCGCTGCTTTGTTTGGTAATCCTCAGTAAGAGTCAAGGCTGCACCGCACTTCTCTCCCAGGGTCTGGCTCAAACAAATACATGGAAACGAAACCAAATGAATGAGACTTGTTGCAGCTAAGTATCGAAGAAGGCTCGCCTTGCGGGCTTTTGCGTTGGCATCCAGCGAATTCATCGTCAGCTTTGCTGCGCCACTCAGACCGCTACACTCCTGAGAACACGATTAAATGCATGTGGATTGGATGGGCGACACTGCAGCTACTGTGTTACCAGGATCGCAAGTTCAGGGTCTGATGTGGGCTTGAATGGCTTCAGGCTGTGTTTGATTGGACTAGCTTTACGATGCCATCAAAATAGAGGCTTCATCTCCGTAAGCTCTACTACCTAGGCAGGTAGGCAGCTGGTCATAGTAGGCGCTCGTCACCACTCTTGCGAATCTGGGTTTCCAAGAAAGAGACCAAGCGCTTGTATGAGATTCTGAGTCAATTGGTCAGAACCCGTCTGATCAAGGAAGCAAAAAAATCCGGTGCCGAGGTAGCAAGGTCAGCGGCGCGACGCCGCCGCCAACACGTCGGCTATCGGCTATTTAATAGCAGATGTAGGTAAAGTTGCGTTGTCTTTGGGGGGAAACATGTTTTGGGTAGCACAACAGAAGCTGTCGTCATTCGAATGTTTGAAACGAAATCTTTCTAATCACTTGCAAATTGTAATGATCTAGCGGCGTGACCCGTCTCGGAAGCTTCATCAAGTTCTTGAACCGCGAATCAGGCTCTGGCTAAGTCTATGTGAGCACAATATTGGCAGCGTCCCGGCTGCTACATGCTAGTACTTGACGATAGCAAGGAACAAGTGTTATAGCATGAGCTCTGCGAACAACCGCCGCCAGCGTGAACTTCAAGCCAGGCAGCATCAACCTCTGAACGACTTAGCCGCAACGGAGAATACTCCGCATATATCAGGGAAAAGCCCAGCTTTTGCACACCTTCAAATAATCCATGATGCATTTGAGCCCACGACATTGAGTTGACCATGTCACCCCGTGTACAGAGCAAGTGCATGAGATGAGATGTCTATGCCAGAGCTGTCTAGCAATTGGAAAAAACTTCAGGCAACGCTCAAACCTGCCAGTGGCGACGGTAGAAGCTCAACAGACAAGCCAGAAAATGCTCATGGATACGTCGCCAGCCAAGTTCACCAGCGCCAAAAGCCACTAAAACTGCCTCCGGCTAAGAAAAGAAAGCTATACCACCGACCAGCAATCCAGTCAGAGAAATCCAGGCCAAATGGTCACGGCAGAGAGTGGGAAAGAGCCCCGAGCGCGGTTCGTCGAGCGAATCGGCGCAGCAAGCCACTAGCCTCAAAGATGGGTATCTTGAGCTCACGGCCGATAGAGGGCTCTGTCGACACCAATGAGCATGCTGAGAGCAAGAATGGCGCCCCGCCAACATCCACAGCAATTGAAGACATACTATACTCTCAGCGTTCACTTGCGTCCAAACCATCTTCTACGTCACTTGTCAATCACACGGATACCATCAACAGCGGCATTGTTGCAGGCGTCGTCGCAGGCAAGTATGTCGCTCTAGACTGCGAGATGGTAGGCGTGGGGCCCGACCCGAACGCCCGATCGATGCTTGCTCGTGTGTCTTTAGTCAATTTCTACGGCGAACAAGTCTATGATGCTTTTGTCACTGCCAAGGAAGAAGTCACCGACTACCGTACTGCCGTCTCTGGCATCACTGAGAAGCTTTTGCGGGAGTGCGGACGACCTTTTGAGGTCGTGCAGGCTGAAGTAGCCGAGCTGCTGCAAAGCCGAGTGCTGGTTGGGCACGCAGTACGCCACGACCTCGATGTATTGCTGCTGGGCCATCCACGGCGCGATATCCGCGACACTAGCCGGCACAGAAGCTACCGCGAGATTGCTGGTGGCCGAACGCCTGCACTGAAACGGCTAGCCAGGGAGCTGCTCGGCGTGGAGATTCAAGGTGGCGCTCACAGCTCGATCGAGGACGCCCGAGCAACCATGATGCTTTACAAGCGTGAGAAAGCTGCTTTCGAGCAGGAGAACATCCGCAAGCACGGTTTGGATCGGAGACATATTCGGCCGCAGCCAATTGACGGCGAGATCATGGCAGTGAAGGAGAAGGCGCGAGAAAAGGGCGACAGGAAGAAAAGGAAGCGTAAGAGATGAAAAAGAGACGAAACACTTGCCGCTGTAAGAGAGCAAACACGAACACCGTGAAGACTCAAGATGGTGAAACGTACAACTCGAGAAACTTGATTCATTTCGACTCATGTTCTATGATACCCAGGAAGATTACGAAGCCATTATAACTAGGCGTGAATTACGCCTCCCCGCTTGACAACGTCGCTGAAACGCTCAGTAAATGGAGATCTATCTTTGAGAGCAATTGCAGTAATTCCCAGCCCCAGTTGCCCGTTATTACAGTGGGATGTCTTCCAGCATCTCGGTTGCGCCTTCGCGAGCCACAGTGATGATGACGTCGCCGAGTGATTTGGTTTTAAAGCCTGCTTCACAATAGGTGAAGTAATACTAGTAGAAAGGGCGTGTCAGCTGGTTCCAGAAGATCTACATGTTTAGGAGGAAATTTTCAGCGTGTTGTACTCACACGCCATTTTCGCCTGAAAAGCTCCACATCCTGCTCCGTCATCCCTACAAAGTCTCGGAGCAAGGTAGGTCTGATGACTGTCGCAAAATGCGCCTCAAACTCCTCTCCCCAGAGTCGTAGCGTCTTGGCATAGTGGCCGCCGATATTTCGGATCTCGTCCACAATCAGGTTGTGCTTACTCGCCCGATCAATGCTGGAAACCAGCTGGCTAGTAGTCGGCAGATGGCCACTCGGGAAAATGTACTTGTTGATGAAGTCTTCGGAAGACGCGTAGAGTTCGTAACGAGTTTCTGGGATGGTTATACATTGGAATACGCCAATACCACCGTCAGGCTTCAGCAGCTGGTTGATGCAATCGAAATACGTGTCGAGAAACTCGGCTCCAACAGATTCCAACATCTCGATCGACACGACTTTGTCGTACAGACCACCTTCCGCTGGCACCGGTAACGAACGGTAGTCGCACAGGAGCACTTCAATCCTTTCGGTGAGACCAGCCCGAGCAATGCGCTCATCAGCAAGTGCCTTCTGCTCGCGACTGAGCGTAAGGGATGTAACACGACACCCGGTCTTCTGAACAGCCAGGATGGAGAAGCTCCCCCATCCTGTTCCAATCTCCAGAACGTGGTCGGTGCTTTTGATCCGCGCCTGATCAATGGCATACCCGAGCTTCCGCATTTGCGCATCCTCGAGCGAATCATTTTCCGCTTCCTTGCTTGTCAAACTGGCCCAGATCGGGCAAGAGTATGTCATATCTGGGCTCAGAAAGGCGGCGAACATGTCGTTCGAGATGTCGTAGTGTGCAGCAATATTCAACCTTGCATTGGCAAGAGTGTTGGTTTTCCTAAAGAAGCGGCGAATTGGGGCGGCTGCCGAGGTGAAGAGTGTTGTCGCATTTCCGAGAGCAGATCGATTCTCGATAAAGAGCTCAAAAAACGAGGTGAGCGAAGAGCAATCGACCTCGCCGAGCATGTAGGACTCAGAGAAACCCATGTCCATGAAGATCAGCAGCCGAACCCAGAAGATGTCTTTCTTGATCGTAAGCTCTACGAACGGTTCCGAGCCTTTGCTTGCGCCAGAAGAGGCTGTTTTCGCGGCGACACGAGCCTCTTGTTTGCCACATCTTGTAACAGTGCCATCCGCTTCCTTGATAACCAATTGGCCCTTCTCAATGCGTGAAAATATGCTCAAAACGGCGGACTTCGATGCAGAGACCAACGGAGGCCAGGTGTACGGCGCTGTCTGTCGGGCGAAGTAGGCGACTGGCCGCGTGAGCGTATTGAAGGCCGAAGCTGTAAGACCCGCCATCTTGACCCGGCGAGCTCACAGCTTTAGCAGAAGTGGCGAGACCGTAGTCAAATCGTTGCCTGCTGCACACAGTGAGGTTTTCCAGTAGCAAGAACACAAAAAGAGAGGCTTGATAGACAGGACGATATTGCGGTGCGACAGCGCGTTCATCCGAAGCTGAGATCACTGCGCTGAGCTCTGCTGCAATGACAGAAGAAAAGGGAGAAGATAGAATGTGATTTCAAGAGGGCGAGGGGCGAGAAAAAAAGAAAAGAAAAAGGTGCAAGCTTGATCAATGTGGGTGACGGTGGCCGTAAGAACGACATCGGACTAGCATCATCATTGTGTGAACGCGCCGCAGGACATCAGCGCCGCGCGCGACTAAGCAGAGGTTGTGAAAGTCGACAACAACGAAACTCTATCCCCACCAGATCTCGGATGTTGACCTGGCCGAGTAGAGCGAAGCACATGGTGTCGGAAGAGGGCGAGTCAGGGCATGTCAGGACATGATTGGGGGAGAGGAGAAGAAAGGCTTTTAGGCTGCTGTGCCTGAAGAAGGAGAAGCTTCCAACCAGACAAAACACATGGCGAAGCTCCAGCACGCACGCAGGGCGGTGGGAGAAGGAGGCAGCGGCGGCGGTGGTGGTTGTGATAGTGGTGGAGCCAAAAGCAATTCCGCTCCAGTGAGGTACAGAGCTCTTCTCCTTGCCCGCAATAATCGTCCCTCCCGTCTTGAGGCGCATTCTTTGGTGTATAGCTGCAGTAGGGATTAGCGTCAAAGTGTAGATGTCATGACTCCCCACGTAGATGCGTCTAATCGACATGGGGTAAGTCAAACTTCCGGACTGGACTAGTCTGAATTCAGGTAAGGTCTAGCCCTGCTGTCTTGTGCGGTCTCTTATGGACACTAACCACCTTTTTTTTAAATGCCACGAAGCAGCAAGTTCTTTCATGATATGGTGTGGTGTGGTGTGATGAGGAACAGATATAGCTGCTGTAGTAATCAGCGCTATGGGTCGTATTCTCAAAGGTTTGATATGCAAAGTGCCTCAAACAAAGATGAAGGGAATTGCACTCGATTTAGACTGAAGTGAACAATATGCTACTGATGCTGACCCAGGTACAGAGTGGCCTCGTTTGGTTCCTAGCCGCGCCACCAGCGGGAGGGATCAGGCCAAATTTCGTTTTGGTGACCTTGTGACATTCTCTTGCGCAGATCTACCGGAGCTCTGGCCCGAGATGAAGTTAGCTTATTTTGTCCCTGCTTACTGTGGCACCTATCTGAGTAATTACCTAGGTATCTAGGTGCCTATTGCGTTGACTCTGCTAGCTCTAATGCTATAAAATTTCAGAAGTACAGACCGGGAACTTGACTCTCGTACTTTTTCCCAAAACGGCAAGGATATCGCGATTATTTGGATTTACAAAAATGACATCAATACTGTTGTCCATCATGAATAGAGGGACACGAGTTGCCACAGCTAGCATCCCACTTGTACGTACGATCCATCGGGACATTACTCGACAGGAGTTTTCAATTGTACTTTGGCCGGGAGTCCCTAAGCTGGTGATAGCGAACAAAATGAAATCGGTCGGGGTCCGTCTAAACTGTTCGATTGTTGGCCAGCTTCTTCTAAGGCCTTTCTGAATCTGCTACAGCGACTTTTCATTAGTATCTCCTTAGCGAATTTCGGACAAAATCTTCGGTGGGTGCAGGTCCTCCATTGCTACCCCTGTAGTTCGATTCTGAGGGTGGAGGGAAAAATTCATTACACGTGTCTTGAAACTGCGCTCGGTGGTATATCTAAAGCTCAACTCCCAATCATTTACATAGCGCTTGGGAAGAAACGGGAGGAGATGATCTGACCGGGAGTCGCCACTATCCCAGCTCAATGCTATCTGTGTGGCTTCTGTGCCGCCCAACACAGTCAATGCCAAATCCAGCGCTCACTGCAGCCTCTTTGGACGTTTCGTGATGACGGCAAGGCCACTTTGTGTCTCTCTCTGTCTTTCTCTCGCCAAGCGACGCAAAAACCTGTCAGTACATGCTGTGATAGCCTCAATGACCTCAAAAGCCTCATCACTAGCATGAGCATGAATCGTTCGTTTCCGGCTTTTTAGGCTCAATATTGATTTGTTCCACTATGCAAAACTCAGTATCCTGTGATTGTTGTAGGAATCTCTTACTTTGGAACTTACTTGGCTGGTTCTGTTGGTCATCCATGCCAGGCAGAGCTTGTGCGATTCTCTTGAAAAGAGTCTTTACATTTTGTCCCAGCTTGGCACTGGTCTCGATAAAAAGAGCACCACATCGCTTGGCCTCCTCTTCGCCCATCTGTTGAGTGACCTCCCTTTTGTCGCCCAGGTCAGTCTTGTTGCCAACAAGAACAATGATCACATCGTTCCCGCGCTCCGACCGCACATCATCCACCCATTTCCGTGTGTTCTCAAATGATTTCTTCGAGCTGATGTCGTACACTACCACTGCTACCGAGCTGTCGCGAATGTAGCTCGGAATCAGTGATCGGAAACGCTCTTGACCTGCTGTATCCCACAACTGCAGTCGCACCGTCCGGTCTTCCAGATACATGGTTTTGCTGAGGAAGTCGATGCCGATGGTTGCCTGGTACATGTTGTCGAAAGAGTCGTACATAAAGCGAGTGATGAGTGATGTCTTTCCCACCGACTGCTCTCCAAGAAATACCAACCTTGTACCATATCAGCTAAGCCTTATCCTGCTGTCAGAAGGTGAGAACATACTTGAACTTCTTCAGAGGATTAGAGTAGGAGGAGCCCACGGCCCCTTGTGCCGCCATTGTGTGCGGTTTAAGTGCCTAAATTCAGGTAGCCGGGTCCCAACTGAGTCAGGATGATCGAGTAACAGATTTTGGGTATTTTTCAAAGACCAACGGTGCAGAAGAAGGCTCTGTGAGTTTATGAACAGATTAATTGAGAGGTTGGTCTAGATGTAACCGGTTTCAAAGCCTCCCTCGACCGACTCAGGGCGCCGACTGCCGCCTCACAAGCCACGGATTTACCGGGAAATGGGCCGACGCTCACTGCAAGTCGTGGGGCCTTCGGAGTCGGCTCCCGATTATCGCGCCGCTATAATCTGGACTAAGAATTTGAGATCTTTTTTTTTTCTGCGTCTCCCGGGTTCGTGCTGTGGGAAGTCCGCAAATATAGCAGAGTTATCACACAAGACCGTACGCACGAACTTTGGTGCAGCGTGAAACCACTCTTTGATTACTGGTGATACTCTCTTTTCACAGCTTCCGACCATGGCTCCGGCCACATCAACAGCTGCCCCACAGCAGCACAGGCAGACATCTCGGAAGGGCAAGAAAGCGTGGCGGAAGAACGTGGATATCTCTGAAGTTCAGGATGGACTTGATGACGTCCGAGATCAGGTCATCAGAACTGGAGGTGTCATTTCGGAAAAACCTTCATCTGCCCTCTTCACAATCGATACTGCTGGATCCGAGGACATTCGCGAGAAAATCCCCAAAGCTGTCAAGCAGCTCAAAGCTGACCAGATCATTGGCCATCGTTCCGCAATACCGTCAGTCGATACTCGCAAAAGGTCCGCCACTTCACTTTTTGCAAACAGCCTTCTGGAGCCAGCGTCGAAGAAGCGCAACGCAACCCGGATCAGTCGCAAAGAGCTTGAGCGGTTGAGAGAACGGGCATATGGCGGTGATAGCGCTCGGAGAGATGTCGTCAGTGTGGGAACTACAGCTGCAACAGATCCCTGGGAAGAGGAGAAAACAGTCGAGGACCCACGTTTCGCTTTCCTACCTAAAGGCAAGGCCAAGGTCACACCAAGCACTCTGAGAGAGGCGCCGGTTTCACTTCTTGAGAACGGGAGAGCTATGCCAGCCGTACCTAAACCAAACCCCGCTACCAGTTACAATCCCCAGTTTGAAGATTACGAAAAGCTTTTGGACGAAGAGGGGGCTAAGGAAGTGCTAGCTGAGCAGAAGAGGCTACAAGAGGCAAAGGAGGAGGCCGAAAAGCAGGCCCGCATCGAAGCGGCTGAGAACGAAGCGGACAGGAGTGAATACTATACAGAGGACGAGAGCGTGTGGGAGGGTATTGACAGTGAGTATGAAGGGAAAGAATGGACTGACAAAAAGCGGCCAAAACGTAAAACGCCGGCAGAGCGCAACAAGATCAATAGACGAAAGGCAACAGAGCAGGAAGCCAGGCATAAAGCCAGAATGGAAGAGAGAGGGCAAAGGAACGTCAAACCGACAACAGCGACGGAACTTGAACCGGCCAACGATGTTCTAGTGTCATTAACACAGGAAGGCGATGGTGAAGAGCAAGCACTTGTCATTGACACGTCTACTCAGGCTCCCGAATCGTCAGATGATGAGATTGACGATCGCAAGCTGCGCCGGCGCAAGTTTGGGGCAATGCCTGTACCAGAGAAGCCGTTGGAGCTAGTTCTAGCTGATGAGTTGCAAGATTCACTACGATTGCTACGGCCAGAAGGAAACTTGCTCAAGGACCGCTTTCGAAACTACCTCGTTGCTGGAAAGGTCGAGACACGTCGGCCTGGCTTCCAGGCAAAGAAAGCCAGAAGGAAGGAGACCGAGAAATGGACTCACAAGGACTTTGTTGTGCCAACATAAATTACATAGTTTGTCTTGCGCCAAGTCATCTCTGTGTATGGAATCCAGGTTCAATGATTTCCCACATGCGTGTCAGCAACATTAATCCCACGAGTGGAACATGAGATTCCTCTCAAGTGTCGATGCTTCCTACGACCATGTCTAAGGACTTGCAAGCAGAGACGTTCCGAAAGCATATCCAGATCGTAAAAGGGGGATGACAAAAAAAAAAAACCAAACAAAGAGGGTAAACCTCCTAATGTCTTCAAAAACTCTAATTGTCTGCGTAAAGGCTCTCAGCTTTCCTCCTCATAGCGTTGCACGGTTCCTACATAGGCAAAATATTTGATCACGGGATCTCAGTACTACTCTCCCAAAAGAAGGTACACATCAAGCGGTCAAGGATTATTGTCTCTTCTGAAAGTTCATGTTGCGGCGAAGCTCTTATGGCCCCAGGCGCGAAGCTGTCGCCAGCAAATATGAATGATTCGGGTCTTACGCATGCTGGAGATATCAAGGGTATGTAGGTTCTTCTAGCACATTGTCATGTCATCGACATCAAAAGGTCAGTCAGTCTAAGCAAAGAAATTAGAAATGTTGATTCAAGCCTCAAGCAATAACATCTACTTCTTGAACTGCATTCGACTAGAGCAAATAGGTGAATAACACCTCCGACCTCAACTCCCCGCATGCATGTGTTTTGGCGGGGATTCCTGGGAAAATGCCATTGGTGTGGTGGAAATTCAGACACCTAAGGTGCCTGCAGATGGACTCTCAGCAAAGCTTTTGCCGTTTCTCAAATTCCAGCCGAGACGCGTTTTGCCCAAGTGGTCGGAGCCTGGCTGGGTTGGGCAGCGACTGGAGTGGTAACTGGCTTCGTAACCTGATTGACTTGGCTAATCGGACGCTGCTGGGCATCCTTCGACTTGCGTACACCCTTGCTGAGAGGTTTGGCCTTAGAGAAGGCCGTAGTCTTGGTGAATATGCGTGGGTTGGGAATATTTCCGGCGTTGATCTCCAGTCGCTTCGCCACCGTCATCATGGGAAGCTTGATACTGACCACAACCTTCTTGCCAATGAAATCTTCTAGTCCAACTGACCAGTGGAAGCGGCTAAGGACATCGTGATCGGACAGCTGAATACGTCTCGCAGACGGGGCTGGCGCTGGGCGCCAGTTATTCGGATATTTATTTGGAGGAACACAGACTGGAGGCGTGCTGCCAGGATCCTGCTCTCCGTCGAATAAAGCCTCTTCTTCATCGATCGTACGGCCTGTTGAGTAAAGCTTGGCGAAACGAGGAGACACCGGAGAGATCTGACCCGGCTGAGGAAAACTGACAGATGCTGGTTCGTTGATGGACACCATGTCAAAAGTGCATTTGGAGCTCGAGAATTCTGTAGGTTCGACTGTTCTCTTCTCAGGAGATCTATTGAAGAGGCCATCGAAACGATGCTGCCAAATCAAGGTCTTTGCCAAAGGTTGAGCCGGACCACGCAGCGGAGGTGGCATGCCACGGAGCTCTGCGATAACAGGGTGTTGTGGCAGTGCTTTTGGAGGTGGTAGCTTGACCACTGGTCTCTCTGGAAACTCTTCGTATTCTTGGCCCGGCAACCTGACTCGTGGCCGGTTGCTGATTCTATCAAATGCCGGATGTTGGATCGAGTCTGGTGGAGGCAGGGGAGGCGATGCAGGGCGCATCAGAGCATTTTGTCGCATCGGAGGAGGGGGAGGAGGAGCAGGTGCAGACTGCTCATGCTGGCCGAAGAAAGTATGGAAGCGCGATGGACGTGGATGCTGAGGTGGCATAGTCACGGGGGGCTGTCGCGCCAGATCGGCGACGATATTAGTCGGGGACGACGACGTCTGCTGCTGTGTGCGAGTGGAGGTCTGTATGCCAATGACATGACGACTGCCAACATCATCACCTCGAGACACTTGCTTCCACGTCTCGTTGTAGTGGCGAGATGCAGGTTGACGACCCTGTGTGTGGGCTTCCGCAATCTGTTTGTTCCGTTCCTGCGCCATACGTGCACGTGCCGCCGTGTCGTGGTCGGCAACGTTGGAGGCAAAATTTGCCCAGGCATCCACGCTGCTCTTGTGCTCCGGCATTCCAGAGAAAGGCTTAGGAGGTGGAAGCATACTGTGCTGGCCTGGATGATTATGCGATAGCGGTGATGGCAATCCTGGCGTTCTGCTTTGAGTAGTAGGAGGCTGCGGGTGCATTCCGATAGATGGAAGTTCAGAACCAAACGGGGTTATTCCAGTGCCAGCGCCGGTTTCGGGTTTTGTTACCACGCCTTGAGGGCTTGATAGGTGAGAGCCAACTATTGTTGCCGTGTTTGGCTTGTCTTCATGGAAAAGTCTGGGCGGGGCGACAGACTGCGGCGAGGGGAGGATACTGTCAGGTGATATTTGTTGTTGTCGGAATTGACCCCTCGATTGAGCGTTTAAATTACTGAAATCACCATTACCCAGGTTTCGTTGCGAACCAGAAGACCATAAGCTGGAGTTTGGAACCATGTTAGGAACGTCGCTAGGTCGCTCCCAGCCTTTAGCTGCCTGGTTAACGTTGACTCCCCACCGACTCTTGTCATGGTGTGAGCTGTCATTTCGCGTCGTCTCGAGATGCGACTTGAGCCCTCCTCTTGAATCGAAAGTAGAAACAGTGCTAGCAGCTTGGGCAATCGGCGAGGTCTTAGCTGGAGATCTGCTTCCTTCTGTCGTTCTTATTGACGATCCTACCGAGCTTGATACAGCTGCCGCCGAGCCATTAGGAAGAGGCGTTGGGTGGACTTTGATCATACCATACTGCTGCGGGGGACCTGCCGCATTCGGCAGCGGTGGTTTTGGTGGAGAGCGTGCCACCTCCTCGCGCACAGTGTTCGTTGGGCTTGATTCATCATCAATCTTCGCTACTGATGCAAGACCTGCATTCGTCGCTGGTGAGGCATCTTCTACCAGCTTCTCCTTCTCTTTCTTCTCCGGAGGCGGTCCCATTGCTTCGAGCTTCTTCCGAATTCGCTCCTTCTTCTCAGCCTCTTCCTTAGCTGCATCTTCTTGTCTGCGCTTGATCGCTGCTTCACGAGCTTCTCGCATCAATCGCTTCTGCACAGTGAGAGGATCCTCTTGCATCTGTCCTGCTACTTGCTGCATCTGTCCTGCTACTTGCTGCACCTGATCCTGTACAGGAGCACCAGCTTCGCCATCCACAGGTACAGGCACGGCAGGTGATGAGCTAGGCGACGTCTGTGAGCCAGTCCGCATGTGGCTTGGCATCCAAGCACCCGGCTGTCTGCGCCAGACCTGAGGCTGGTCCACGGCGGCCCTTGTGTCGCCCTGCTGTCGTGGGAAAGGAGCTCCATCTTCTGATTCGGATTGCAGAGCATGCGATTCAGAATCTCGCCTCCGCGAGAGAAATTGCGAAATGTCTTGATCTGGTCCAGGTCTTTGTAGGACTGATGGGGGTCGAAAGTTTTGTTCACGTTTCATGGATCCGCGACGGCCATCAGCAACAGGCTCATACTTGCCTGATTGTGAGTTGAACAATTGGCTCGGCACAGTGTTTGGCGCTTCACGTGGAATACGCGAGAAATCGTCCGCCTCGATCTCTTTGGCCTGTCTCCAGGGCGCAGGTCCTCGTTCATGGACAGAGGGCTCTGGTTGTTGGTGGCGACTGAACCCCAGAGGAGGCTGCATGGGCGGATTGATAGGTAAAGGCGGCGCCTTTTCCAAAGGAGGCAAAGTTGCCCAAGGGGATTTGACCGGCGGGGTGGCAATTGGCTTCGCGACGAGTGTAGGTTTATCTGCACCTTTGGTCGAGGCAGCCGCCAAATCATTTGCTGCTTTTGCCTGTGCAGCACTGCCCACTTTCAGAACCGTAGCGTTAGGGCCAAGAGATTGCGTCGGTCTCGCGGCAAGAGCTGCTGCTTTCGCTGCCTCTTCGCGCTTCTTTGCTTCGGCAGCGGCCTTCTCCTTCTCGGCTGCTGCCTTCTTTTCGGCCTCTGCAAGATTGACCTTTGAGCCGTCACTCCATTCGATCACCTCAGGCGCCCAATCATCCTCCTCATCATCAATGTCCGCCCATTTGTTGCCCTTGTCATCTCCATCTCCAAGAGGGATCGATGCAAGTTGTATTCCATACTGCTCACGTAGTTCTTCGTTCGTAAGATGTTTGGGCGTGGCTTGTGGAGCCTGGACTCTATTGCGATTCCAAACCTGCATCGGGTCCGGCCCATTCACTTGTCCAGCTATCTTGCCACCACTCAGATGCGAAGACATTGTGAGCTTGTGACCACTGCCTGTTTTCGCCACTAACCTCGGCCTTGCAGTCGAGCTCGCAAAAGAACTTGCAAGGGTAGCAACATTCGGAGCAACGTCGCTAGTTACTTTGTTTGTTTGAGGCGGAGTGCCAGTCTTGGCAAGAAAGCTTTTGGTGACTGAAACGGCCTTGAAGCTGGATGGCTTCTTCAC
The DNA here is from genome assembly GCA_027478595.1 of Erythroxylum anguifugum. Classification (NCBI taxonomy): domain Eukaryota; kingdom Viridiplantae; phylum Streptophyta; class Magnoliopsida; order Malpighiales; family Erythroxylaceae; genus Erythroxylum; species Erythroxylum anguifugum. The sequence continues at coordinate 152,544 of JANIPN010354899.1, forward strand.
AGCGTTGCGGGCAAAGGCTTCGCCTGTTTTGGAGTTTACTTCAGCTCCGTCAGCTTGCACAAGCTCGCTTTCTGAAGCGGTACTGTGTCCAACCGAGCCAGTGACAGATTGTGTACCACCCTCGGATTCCGTCTGGATGCTGCCGTCATGTGTGCCATTTTCTGTCTGTTTGCTTTGATTGTGTGTTTGGGAACCCCGAAGAACCTCAACCTGATTTTTGTCATCAAAACCCGTCGCGACCGACTCAGCCATTTGTCTATTCCTGCTCGACTTCTCACTTTGCTGTGTCTGAACCGAAGTGCTCGCATGCCCGTCAAGTGAGGGTGCAAATGAGACCGAGTTGTTGAAGAAAGCACTTGTGTTGGCCGCACCGGCGGAAAGAGCGTCGTGGGTGGTAGCAGAGACGTCGACAGACGCGGAAGCATCCGTCGACTGGACTTTGTTTACCACATCTTGGGAGCTGAGCTCTGCCATAACAGTTTTGTGATTCTATCGCACGATGTTGGTGGCCACTTTGACGACTGGATCCGAGCGACTCGAGGATGATGGATGGTGAGAGATGAAGGCGGAGAGCGACTTTCTTCAAGGAGCTTATTTAGACTCACACTCCGCGATTAGAGGCTCCTTGGTTTGTTGGCGGGTCAGTAGACTCCGTCGTTGATGTCGTATGCAACAGGAGCTTGGTGATGGTCGCTTCCTTTCAACCTAAGGCTCCGGCCACGAGCCAGACTTGGCTTAGTCAGCCAGTCGACCAACCAGACAAGGTTATGTGAGAGTCGAGCGGCAGAAGACAATTCTGACTCACAACTATAATCAAATTTTAGAACCTGACAGCAGGAAATAATGATTCGCAAAATTTTTGTGTAACAAGTACTGATGACTAGGAGAATTTGTGTGACAGTGCGCTCTGCTTAAGAGAGAAGACGAACGCGTTACCCAGGGCCAAAAATGCAGTAACGACTGGACTGCCACTGTTCCCAGCATCACCTGACGTACCAAAATCCAATATTACCCGGTAGCCTGAGCTTGGCTATATGTGTGCATCACGCGATCGTTTCAACATTCCAATCACTGACCACCTATCTGGAGACAGATGAACAGCGTCTAGTGAGGCGTAATTGAAGCTCCTTTGATACTTCTCTGAGGTGATTTGATCACCCACGGCAAATCCTCAATGCTGGTGTTTGTGGTGCATTCCAGTTTCCCACAGCACGTGCTTTACCATGACAGAACGATGACTACCTGCCTGGGTACTTCGATATTCATTTACGAGTGATGACGTGTATGCGTTGAGATCCAATGGCATGGTCCAACTACATTGATACGTCTGCCGAAGAGCCCAAGAATGTGAGGGAGAGCCTGCCCGCGTAGGCTTTGTAGAATTTACTGCAACAAATCCGTGAATCACGCAGCTGTGCTCTGTCGAGGACGCCGAGACGCAGAGGGGGATTGCAACACACCCATGCAACTTCTAACAAATATCAAGGTGAATAATCGCAGCATTCCAAAGCCAGTTCGGCCAGGTACAGTGTGGAAAAGATGTACACTGTGTGAAAAATAATGCTAAAAGATAGTGTCAAGTGGAGTTAAAAGTGTGGAACTAATGTTCATTCTTCAACTTGCGACGAGGAATCTGATCTTGAGAAAAAATTGTTCGAAATTTTACGAGATACGGCGGATCTGTTCGGTAACATCACATAGCTATCCAACAAAACTCTCGTAATGTTCGGATCTCTGAAGAAAATTGGACGAGGTTACAGTAAGATGGATCGTTCAGCAGCCCTGACAGCTCTTCCAGTAAGATTCAAGGGCTGGACGGCGAGACGGGAGTATGGGGCCATCCTTGTAAAGCACAGAATTCGAGAATGTCGTTCGACCTATATAATGTTCTCCAGCTCAGTCATCTCGAGGCTCGGCAACTCTTCAGTGTTCAGTTAGGTGGGTATGCACTGCTGAGTACCAGCTGGTTGGAACAACCCATCGTAGGTGAAGCCAAGATTGAACCGATTGTCCTGTGACATGCGAACTAGTACTTTTTCAGTCTCTTCTTCGCTATTCAACTAGACAATAATCAATATTGGAAAGGAGCTCATAGCCGGGTTGGCCTCGTTCAGTTGACATAGAAAACGCCCATTTAGGTCTATTCGCAAGATATCCGCTTATCTACACATCCATACAGTCTCCTTTTCAGTCTCTAGTGTGCGTTGTTCTTGTGATGCCCTGGCAGAGGAGTTAGAATGTATTAAGAAACTGTTGAACAAGAGACCGTTACTGACTCAAATGGAAATAGTATTGATTGGCGTAGTTGAGAACGATGAAGGCGCCAAGGATGTGCAAGAGAGCTGCGAAACTCATTAGCTGACGGTTTTGGTGGATAATGGGTGACGCAACATACGAGCAGCTGATGGCTTGTCTCCCATGTACCTCTGCTGATAGCGACCGAGAAGTCCCTTGCCAGCGATCTTGGGAGCAGGGCCGCGAGGAAGCTTCTCATAGAAACTGACGACACGTTGCATGCGGAGTGCATCTGGTGCCTGGCCAATGCCCTGTGAATTTACCTGTCAGCGTGCTGTGTCCAGTTGATGTTCTGAAATCCATGTCCTAGCTCTTCAATAGAATCCTCGCTAAGATCAAAAGCCAACTAAGCCACAATTTTCTCACAAGCTCCAGAGATTGATCATACCTTTGGCGACGCCACCTGTAGAGATAATTAGTAAACCTTCTGAGAAGCCAAACATGTCATGGAACCATCGACATACCTTGGGCGGGATCAGAGTTGAGAGTGCGCGACGAGTGACAAAGCTCATCTTGGCGCTGGAGTATTGTCAATTGCTGCTGTTTAAGGCGTTCGTAAAGCTTACGTATAGGGGTACTTACGCTTGGTAGTCGTATGATGAGGATCTGGTGAGATTGTTATCAGGAGTTGTAGTTGAGTTTCGCAGCCGTGAGGTTACGAACTACAAGCAAGCACAGCTACTTTCAAAATGGGTGGCATAAAGCTTGGCAATGCCCCTGTCATTGTGGTGGTCTCGGCTGAGCAACGACTGCAGTTTTTGCACGGTGTGACGTTTGGCCCGGCAAGTCCACTCCGACGACTACTCTTCCGATATGTGATAGCAGCTACGGAACACTGCGTATCTTGAGCATTCACTCGAGAAGCAGCATCGCAATCCCAAAAATGTCGCTCCTGCGTGCTCAATGTACGGCAAGGCTACTGCCTTCGGTCGCTGGATCGACTCGGTTGGCAGCAAACTGCCAACGTCGCTCTCTTTTCAGCCAGGATAAACCAATTCCAGCCCCGACTGATCGCGAAAGGGATCCCAACAAGCCTCCATCAGAAAAATCAGCTATGCTTCGGCATTCAGACTCGAGTGACGCTTTGATTGATCATGACAATCTCGACTATGCTGCACGAGTCGACCACGGAACAAGGTGAGAGAAGGGGCAGCATTCTTTGACTTTGGCCGGGAAACTGACTGAAGGAAGTTCATTCTCACCGGTTCCCCATCGGGTTATGGATGGTAGTGAAGAGACAGGCTCTGTGCCTGCTGCTGTTCTTTCAGGAGCCCCGATTGATTTGCAAGCGCGAACAGTTCGGTAAGAATAGGCCAGATACTCTATGTGTGCTACGAAGCTGAAGTTGAATAGCATCTACCGACCAACAAAGAGCGCGATGCAGTCGGGGACTTGGCACCAACATGCATGGCAGCTTGACTGGGATGTACTGCCTAAGGGACACCGCTGGGAGAACCCACTCATGGGCTGGCAATCGTCAGGCGACTTCATGCAAGGCACACGGATGAAATTCAATACCAAAGAAGATGCTATCAGGTTCGCCGAGAAGCAGGGGTACGAGTGGTACGTGCAGGAGCCTCAGAACCGTCGTATCGTACCGAAGGCCTACGCAAACAATTTCGTCCACAGTCCCGGACGCTTGAAGAAGATTCCGACAAAGTGAACAACAATTCCATTAGCTTTGGAAGTGTACATAATACGATTGCTGGATGCGAGAACCTCACAGGAATTCGAAGTCTCGGCGAAATTTCATTTCACAATTACATTTCATTGCGTTTAAAACGAACGTTTTGAATGGCCATGTGAAAGCCAGATATGCTGTCTGTTGAATAGTCTCGAGATGCTCCTCCATGGACTTTTATATGCAATGCTGCTGACTTTTGGTTTCTCGATCTTTCTGAATGCTGAACGAGCTTCTCGATAGGCTGATTGACTGAACAAGGCTTCGGCTCGATGGTGTTATGTGAAGGGTAATGATGCTGATATGCACGGTAAAAGGATATGCCGCCTACGACTAACAACCAAAATACCTCTTCTCCAGCCACCTCGTCTCATGATCCTGAACTATCCTGCACACGACTACTGAGATATCTGGGAATACTGACATCAGTCTGTTCACGCCGCGTGTTCCTGCAAAGTAGGTAACGAAGACCACGTTCTTCTCAGGGACTCCATGATCAATCAGTACCCTAACGGCCATGAGTGCAGCTCCTCCACTGGACATTTGGCTGTCCAGCAAAAGGACTGTATCCTGGTCGGGAATGTTCTCGGGAAGCTTGCGATAGTGAAGTTCGGGCTCGCCCGTCTTGTGGCTCGATTGAATAAGTATGCGACCTGTCTGGCAATCTGGAATCACTCTCCTCAGACCATCTTCAAGGCAAGAGCCACCTCGGAGAATGACAACTGCACAAACGTTTCCTGTAGGTGACAGGCCATTATACTTGTGTCCAGCGGGTGTTTCGACTTCTTCAGAATTGAACTTGAAGAAGTCACTGGCACGTTCCACCAGGAGTGTCGCGATCCGATCAAAATAAAATCTGAAGTCGTTCTGGGTAGTTTCGGGGTCTTGTAAAATGGTGTGTATTCCGATGATCTGGGAGGTCTCTTCAAGCACGTGCACACGACTGTCCAATTGTTCCTCTTCGACTTGCTCCCCCAGGCGGGCAAGTTCTTCTCTGTGGCAACGCGACTTCTGTACCAATGTGCTCTGGATATGCTGCGTCATCATATCTATGGCGACACGATTTTCAATACCTCGTGGAACTATTATGTCTGCATTTCCGCGTTGAGGTTCGACAAATTTCTGAAAGTTGGGCTTCACGAACGACATCCACTGCTTGATGATTCCCTCCAAATCTCGCCCTCGATCTCTCACGTCGCGCACGATGCGCCTTGAAAGACAGACATCGGCATCAGCCTCTGCAAATATCTTGAGGTCCAGCATCTGGAGTACTCGCTCATCATACAGCGCGAAAATCCCTTCGAGGATCAAAACGTGAGGTGAATAGATCGAAGTCGTATTGGACTCGCGCTGATGCTTGGCAAAACTGTACACAGGGATCTCTGCGCGCCGACTGCACCTGTTAGTGAGAGCTGCGACGTGTACAGTGAACTGAACCTCGGCCCGGATCTGGCAAAGATCATTATTCTCGCAAAGCAGATGTAACGAAGCGGGGTCTCGCTGCCAACTGGGTTTGTCTACATGGTTCCCAGCTCCAAACGCTCGTTCTGGTAAGAGTGATGATCTCTTCCATCTATGATCGATATCTCTAGCTGGATGGAGAACGTACCCATTCTTCAAGTCCTGCAACTTTTCCACCAGAATGTCAAAATCAATAGCATCGGGCGAATCAAAGTCATATTCATTTGCGAATGCCTTGCGTGATTGAGCAGGCGTCAACGGTTTGTAAAATGAGTCCTAACAGGTAAGGATAAGGTCTCAGATTTCTCGCGCTGATAGGTGCTCACCATGGATAAAATTACTACCCAGGGCAGGCTCATTGCTTTGATCAACTCTAACGCTAGTGAGGTTTTGCCCGATCCGGAGCTCCCTGCTACCCCGATGATACTTGTATTGGCCCATGGCGGATTGTAATGGGCCCTTTCTGACCGTTGTGGGCCGGCGTTGGCCATAATTTAATATCTCAGCTGCACACGGATTGAAGTTCCCGAAGTTCTGTAGTATTGTCTGAATATACTCGAGGTAAAACTTGCATGAAATCGTTCATGGGACGTAACAAAAACAGATGAGACAGATGTAACGATGTCCATAAGCAACCACGGAAAGCACAATGTATCATAATCCAGTCCAAATTGTTTTTACTAGTATGCAGCACATGACTAAACTGACATTGAAACTGACTCGAGTTGACGGCGGATTTAAAGTGACTTATTCCCGAGATCTGTCAGGCACACAAAAAAGGTGATGTCGATTTCCAAGCTCTTCAACAGCTCTTGCTCCCGCCCGCACCTCACGATGTAAGCACGACCCGAGTCGCTTGTCGACGACAAGTTTGATTTCGAACATCATCAGATCTCTAGTACAAGCATCAGTACGAGTCCATTCTTTATGAGCTTCCAAAATGGCAGCCTCACCAGTTGGCGATCCGGAACGTTCACGGCCGATCAGCTTCGAGACCAGGGTGGAGCAGGTTGACTTTGACAAGTCGTGAGTACCTCGAATCTTCATTGACGCAAATGAAAGCCTTCTATGATGTTAACCAAATGCAATGGGAATCTCTCGTGACTATTGAATGACGAGCAAACATTTTGCCGACACTGAGAAATCATGTCAATACTCGTGCACTTACATCTTTTGTCCACGATGGTGCATAGATACTGACTGTGAGGCTTTGATAGACTGATCAATCAAGCAATTATGGAATATTTTGTTCGTACTGGATATCCGGATGCAGCCAGATGTTTTGCTAGAGAAGCAAACATTGAGCCAAGGTGGGATTCGACGATAAAAGAAAGGGTTGCGATTCGCGAATGCATTTTCTCTGGTCGGATACAAGAAGCAATCGAAAGAATCAATGACCTCGATCCTGAGGTAAGCCTGCACAAGAACCTTGTGATTCAATCAATCCTTGCGCTGTGATTATACCTTGTTCATGCACCACTCATATGCTCCCCAAGAGCCTGATGAGAAAAAAACATACTTCAGTCCTCAGAATGAGCCCTCCCGATACTGGTCGCAATGTAGAAGCGATTAAATTATGGTATGCTGATTCTTGAAGATACTCGATAGGAAAAAATCTCTTCATTTCGCGCTGCTCCGCCTGCAGCTCATCGAGCTCATTCGCCCTGCTATGAAGAACCCAGACGACGAAATGCAATCTGCTCTCAAATTCGCTGAAGAGAATCTTGCCCCAATCGCGCCCACATCTCCTGAGCACTTGCGAGATCTTGAGGAAACGATGACACTATTGATTTTCCAGCCTGGAAAGGTACACCCATCGCTGGCCCACCTCCTCGAGCCAGACTTGAAGAGAAATGTCTACGAGGAAGTCAACTTGGCCATTCTGGAGAGTGCTGGCGGAGTCGTAAGGAATAAACTCTATGAACTTGTCAAAGTCCGAGAATGGACAGAGAGCAAGGCAAGATCTGCCAGGCGTGATATACCTGCAAAGATCGATGTCGGGCTTGATCCAAACAAGAGCGACGACGACAGCATGATGCACCTGGATAGTAATGGCCATGCCGAAAACGTTGCAATGTCTTGAATGCGGTTCAAAGAGAGCTGTCTCTTCCTATCGATAGTGACACTACACGCATTTTTAATGGCGCTTGGGTGGGTCTTCAATCGGCCTTTATCCCTGAAATCATTCGGAAAGCTCGCATTCTTGCATTCGCATTCAATAACATGTGCATAAAGTGCTTGCAGCTTCGGATGGGATGGTTTTCGACAGCCGATTGACGGTGAGGAACCGGGAACAGAATCTGGTTCCAGAACTCACACGCATGGTAATCGATTACTCTGCGCGGAGGATTCGTAAGACTGTTACTCAGTCTCATCGGTGAATGCTGAGACTTGATACTTTGAGTGGTTATTCTCGGGAGAAATCCGGCAATACAGCGTAAAATCTTCCAGGAATGACACTTCGGGCCCCATTTGCCAGCAGTGCCCATTCGCCAGCAGTGTTGCTTCTGCATGAGAAGCTGATCTGCCATTGGAGCCAGTATTCTAGCTTCGGTTTAATGGTGATGAAACAATTGTACCTGGCTCAGACCGATCGAACAATCCATGGATTCTGAGTTCGTTTCGTGACTATGTCGTATGAATTGATTTTGAAAGTGAAGCCCACTCTTTGAGTGCTCGTATTGATGGCGTATCTTCGCTGGGCTCCTTTTCGTGTTCTAGCACTTGAATGGTTTGAAAGGTGTAGCGTGGTTCAATAGCCGGAAGTTCAATAGCTTCTGTTCCCGTTTCGCTCTCATCATCTAGATCCACTACATCTGGCTCTGAATTTTCTGGGTTTCTGCTACTTGTCGCTCGACCGAGTTCAAGCTTGCTCTGGTCGGGAATAACTCCTGCAAGAAATCAGTCACAGTGGACCCTCTTTGGTCGAAGACTTTGTGATCGAACAGGTGAAAGAATGGGTCGTGCATTGCGAAGATACCTTTACATCCATCCGGCAAGGCGATTGCTTGCCCGACTAATCGCCGGCCTCTGAAGTACGCAGTCAACTGGTCTTTGCCATGCTCGCTTTGAGTGTCCTTGAAAATCTGGGGATTCCACAGTTGCGTGTCAAACGACGTCGTGCCGGGCGGGATAGTACATGGCAGTAAGGTCGGGACAACCTGGCTGGGAGTTCTGTTCTCATTGCCTGAGCTGTTACGAGCTTTTGATATCGTTGTAGACATTATAGTCATTGTACGTGGACAGAAAGCAGGTTGTGATGTCTCGAATGGACTACGAAATTCGGGTCCGTAATAAAGTGGCACCTTCTAGTTCTACGCGCCGCGTCGCGTTCGCGTCACCGAAGCAAAGGCAGGCAAGCCGCTACACCCCCCCACCACACCCAATACCTGCTCTACGAGTACTCACTGATATTGACCGCTGCACAGCCCAAAAAAAGTCTGATCTGCAGATGAGTTGGTATGTGTTCAAGATGATGCTGGCATGATCTCTATCCACCACGTAATTGCTTTGAGGCATGTTGGTGAGTTCAAAACTCAAAAGGTCCGGGAAGTTCATTTGACATCATACGACGGAGCTTCCGTAATGTACCAATCGACCGTAGCGCATTCTCGTTTGGTTGTTAGCTATGCAAAAATGTGGGATGGAAACATGCAAGTCGGCACGGAATACCTGAATGAAGTTAAAAGAGCGTCCACTTCTCTTCCCCACAACTAGGCTATCTAACGGCTAATATTTTAAGCAGCCTAAGCGCTTACTGTACCTAGCACAGTCTGCACTAAGTGACTTCGGTTCCATCACTGGCATCCTAGACAAGTCGATCCACTCTCGGGATTCGGGCACGGGAGTTATTTTCCCCTGCGACTTTTCCAGATCTCTCAAGCTGCCAAGGTTGGTCCTTTCCCTCTTCGTCTGAGAATCCTCTGCGCTGTGAGTCACCAATGGACTCGAAGACAAAGCTAATTAGTTCTGATCGAGGACACGTTGCCTTTGGAGCGGTTAGCTTCAGATTGCCTCGAATAATTTGCTGATATAAAATCCGGATGCGGCTCTAGCTGACATCAACTTTATATCAACATTAATTTCATTCTTCATTGGTATTGTCTCAAAACTTTCTCATATGCTTTTTCTGACCTCTGCTTTCATATCTTGCAACTTGCATAAGCTAGAGCTGTTAGGCAACGTGGTGTGTCCATCATGGCTGCTTTAACAGCGCATGCGGCCATCGAGCTCGAGTCAATGAGCAGAGGCAAGGCCGACACCAAGAATCTGCCTGCTGGCAGAAGCTCCGCTGAGGCTCGCTCACTCAATGTTCGCCGTTCTTCCTCGAAAGCGTCTGATGGGACACATGTCGAGACCACAGCACCGACCGAGGTCTTGAATGTGCAGCCACGGTGGAACAGCCCCAAGATCAATATGGCGAGACTACCATGCCTGTTCTACGATTTTCTTATCTTTGGCATGAACGATGGAGCATACGGCGCTCTGCTTCCCGCTCTAGAGACATACTATGGCCTGTCATACACCGTGGTTTCGCTGATTTTCCTGACCCCGTTCGCGGGCTACACGTTGGCCGCTTTTATCAGCTCGCCGATGCATATGTGGATTGGTCAGAGAGGCATTGCTTGGGTGACCCCAACCAGCCGGCTGATCACATACATTGTGATGGCCTGCCATCCACCGTATCCCGTTGCTGTGGTTTTTCTTGGGGTTGCAGGTCTCGGCAACGGGCTGTCTGATGCTGCGTGGAATGCGTACATCGGAGACTTTAAAGCTACCAATGAGATATTGGGCATGCTGCACTCCTTCTACGGACTTGGCGCCACGATAAGCCCGTTGATAATCACTGCTATGATCAATACCTATCAACTGCCTTGGTGGACCTTCTACTACATTATGATCGGCCTCAGCACTTTAGACATGGCACTGGGCCTATCTGTCTTCTGGAAAGAGTCTGGTGCTGAGTATCGCCGCAAGAATGTTTCTGGGGAGGAGCCCAAGGGCCGGAACAGGCAGTCCCTCCAGGAGAAGGTCACATATGTCGTCGCCGCTTTCTTGCTCTTCTATGTTGGAACTGAGGTGTCTTTAGGAGGCTGGATCATCACCTTCATGACCACGGTTCGAAGAGGCGCTGCCTTTGAGTCTGGAGTTACCGCCACCGGATTCTGGCTTGGTATCACTCTGGGTCGCGCTACACTTGGCTTCGTTACGCCTCGGGTTGGCGAGCGGCTGGCAGTGTCAATCTATCTGCTGCTCGCCATTGCGTTGGAGCTGATATTCTGGCTGGTACCCAACTTTATTGTCTCAGCTGTGACCGTTGCGTTGCAGGGCTTCTTCATGGGCCCTCTGTTTCCAGCAGCTGTTGTGGCTGCAGCGAAGTTGCTGCCCAAGAAGCTCCACGTCTCTGCAATTGGAATCGCCGCTGCGGTCGGAGGAGGTGGTGCGGCAATTCTCCCGTTCGTCACAGGAGTCATTGTTAATTCAAAGGGTGTACAGGCGTTACAGCCTATAATTCTTGCCCTTTTGGTATGCCAATTGGGTTTCTGGCTCTTGCTGCCTCGCTTCCCCAGGAACACTCACGACGATTGAACGTTTTAGTTCTAGACATGGACCGTAACACCCCACGAGAGGTCCACATAGATAGGCAAGTGATGAATTTCTGCCTCCAGCCTTCATCGTATAAGTATATGTACAATTGAGAATCACGGTGAGAATTTGCTCAACAGTGAGAAGATACGCCTTCATTGGACGCAGAGATCACTGGTAATCTAAGGTTATGATCGCAGAATATAGCTGAGTTTAAAAAAAAGTCGTAGTCATCATGCCCAAGTCTCCCTACTTCCTTGCTTCAACCTTGATCTCGACCTGCTCTTGCCTCGGTTTGTCCTTGAAGCCCAATACCTGGCCGATGAAACCGCTCGGCTTCGGTACCGGGCATTCCCTCTTCTCTTGATTCGAGCTGTTGTGCAAAGTGTCGGATGCGGCTGTTCCTTGTTCTGCTGTGTTGTCGGGCGCAGAGCACTGGTCGGGCGATTGAATTCTCCTTCGCCGCCGCCGTCGACCATCTTCTGTGACTTCCGACTCGGCAAACGAGGTGCGAGGGACTGGGCAGGGAACGAGATGAGGGAGACCAACGACGAGAAAGGAAACTGCGAGTGTTGTGCCAAAGAGTCCGGTGGTCATCCGTGACCTCGGGTGCATATTTGCAACCATTTTGAACTGGTTGCTGCTTCTGGCAGCAACGTTAGATGGACCCTTCCGTTCAACTTGCGATATTGTTCTCCTTTAAGATCGAGCTGGGGTTTGATTAGCATTGCGATTCGGTACAACTGTTGGGGTAGTTGGACTATTCATACTTGGTGCCATCGGTGGAAAGCTCATGAACGGTGGACGACACACAATCTTGAAAAGCAAGAGCAGCTCCGCTGCTCTACAGACCCCTGATGCAATATAAAAAGGAGAGTGGTCTTGCGGTAAACCCGCAAAGAAACAAGTGCTCAAGAGCTGTGTATCAAAATTGTTGTCTGAGATGGCAGCAACAAATTGAGTTCGCTTTCCTGGCGACTGTCTGGTATAGCCAAGCCTTTTTTTTTTCTTCCCTCGGCTGCAGCTATACCCTGGTAGTACTAAACCGATCTCACTAGTATTCGGCAAGCGTTAGATGCCAGTGCTGGTTCCAGCTGTACTCATGGTTTTCGGAGTAGTCGGAGCCCTCAGGCAGTCGATCCCGCGGCGTCACTGGCACTTTCTTCTGAGCACTGTTGCTCGCACGCCACGCGACTGAGCCTGTATAGTGGGCACAAGTAGGCAGTGTGCAATAGGCATCTGCTATCTTAAACCCATCATCCCGCACCATCACCACTCACGAGCGATCCTGTTGACATCACCCAGCTTATAACGCCCTCACAACGTTGCTGAAAGCTGGGCGCCAATGATGCTGTGAACTTCTTGTACCTTCGCCCACACAAACTTCCCTCGGGACAGTCCACTTGCGAACGCAGATTCTAGATTTTTCACAAACGCCCCACAAGCCTGTTCAGCAAGATGAGTGATTTGGATAGGTAGGTGCAGAGACTCCTGCAAAACGATTCCCTGCGAATGCCATGAGTCGCTAACGAATTCACTTTACTGAACAGGGCTATCGCGGAGCTGCGAGCCTGCCGAACTATTCCAGAACATGAGGTACGGGAGCTGTGCTTCAAGGCAAGAGAGCTCTTGATCGAGGAGGGGAACGTGGTGCATGTAGATGCGCCTGTGACAATATGCGGGGACATACACGGACAATTTCATGACCTGATGGAGCTCTTTCGCGTTGGCGGGGACGTGCCAGATACGAACTACCTCTTTATGGGCGACTTTGTGGATCGTGGCTTCTACTCACTCGAATCGTTCCTCCTCCTGCTATGCCTCAAGGTTCGATATCCTGACAGGATCACGCTGATCCGCGGCAACCACGAGTCACGCCAGATAACAACGGTCTATGGTTTCTACGATGAATGCCTGCGAAAGTATGGCTCAGCTAATGTCTGGCGCCACTGCTGTGAAGTATTCGACTACCTGGCGCTTGGGGCGCTGATTTTAGGCGCCAGCTCGAGTCCGGACCCGAACTCGGCACCAATGGCCAGTCAAATGAGCTTCGATGACGACGGTACTGCCGATGAAGATATCGAACTGGAGATCATGAATGCCGAGGGAATTGTGCAGACAAGATTTCCGCGCAACAGAGCCAGGGCAGCCTTGTTGGAGCAGCAGCAGCAGCAGCAACAGCTTCAAAACCAGCAGCGTGATGGCTCGTCAAGCCCTGTATCATCACCGGTACAGCAGACTCCTTCGAAATCTGGACCAGTTGGAACTGGTGCCTCAGCGGACAGCGGCGGTTCAACAGGGAGCGCTAATAACGGTGGAGCCGTGTTCTGTGTGCATGGTGGCCTGAGTCCACTGGTCGAGACAATTGATAGAATCAGGTTGCTCGACCGGAAACAAGAGGTGCCGCACGAGGGAGCCATGTGTGATCTGCTGTGGAGTGATCCGGACGACATTGCTGGCTGGGGATTATCGCCACGTGGCGCTGGTTTCTTGTTCGGAGCCGACATTGTGAAAGGCTTCAACTACAAGAACGATCTATCACTTGTGGCGCGTGCTCATCAGCTCGTGATGGAAGGCTTCAAAGAGATGTTCGACTCATCGATTGTGACGGTCTGGTCTGCGCCAAACTACTGCTACCGTTGCGGAAACGTGGCATCCATATTGGAGCTGGGCGAGGACGCCAGCAACGGTGGCACCATTGGCCGTTCAAACGGAGATCTTGGGCGATCCAACAGTGGCAGTGGTGGCAGCGGTGGCAGCGGTGGCATCATGATAGAAGACTCGATCGTGCCCAGAGAACCGCGAGGGGGCCCGTTCCGTCGATACCGTGTATTTGAAGCTGCACCACAAGACCTAAAGGGAATGCCAGCGAAGCGGCCGATGGTAGAATACTTCCTTTGACCGGCCGGTCAGCCAGCTGACATACTGGTGTTGGGCGAAATTGTTGTAAAGGGAGGCTTCCATTTTCATTTAGACGACAACAAACGACAGTGACGGCAACAATAAACGAGCAGATTGAAGTGCAACGAGGCACTTCTAGATTGATTGACTTCTTCGATTGGTTTTACGAACATTTCGGGTTGAAGGAAGTTTGTGTAATAGCTGGGAGATGTCTTTTTCATCCAACATTCTGATACCCTGGCACTGGCGTTCTGGCGAACCGAGAAGATGCGTTGTTTTCAACCTACGAGGAAAGATGCACATTGCGGGTCGTTCAGGAGCAGCACATACGGCTATTGTCTAAAGTTGCATTTCTTCATGTTTCGGCCATAATGACGCGTAGGATTTTTTGGACACGATGTAGAGTGCGGCCGGAAGCCAATATCGCTCAGGCTGCAAGAGAGACGAGGATTCATTAGAGATTTCAGCACTTTGATTGCAATGTTGTGCCCAAATTTTGCTCAGTGGATATTGCATGACGCATGTGACAGAAGCAGTAAATTGATAGACCTGGCTCTGATTTTGAAAGCGGAAGTAGAAGCAAAGAGTACATGGAAATTACAGTGATTTGGGCATTTGGCTTGAACCCACGCATGTCCGCTCTCTGATTGGCAGGCTGATGAATACTGTCTCTTACACCATTAATCTTCCTAGCAGTTCTCTATGCTGCTTGAATGAGCACTGCTCTTAGCCGACCTATATTCAAGAAAGATACCTGGTTCTTCTTGTCTGATTTGTTGTGAATCGCCGCCAGCAGTTTGACTAGTCACTGCCAGCTTGCTCTCCGATAGTCTGCTGTTGAAACTCTGCGTGACCCATGGAGAGCCTGCAACACACTGACAGCAGAACGGTCCTCATTGTCGTCAAGCTGCCAGAATCCGGTTGAGAATCAAGAACACCACAGGACCATGTCAACCACGCCTACTTCATGCTCAGATCGACCAAGATCTTCACATGCTGATCCTTGCTCTCCAGCAGGGCACGGAAACCCTTGTCGACGACATCCTGCATGGCTATGCGGGCGGTGATCATCTGTTCCCCCACGATCCTGCCAGCCTCCAGCGCAGCAATGACAGCTCTGTAGTCAGACTCGTGGTACCCAAGCACGCCGAGAAAGCGGCCCTCGTTGAGTACGAGCCAGGTCGGGTTGAAGGCTACAGGCTGCTCCCAGATGGCAACATTGACCACGGTGCCGCGGCTGCGGATCGCGTGGCAGGCTAACCGGATCGTTGACTCGAAACCGGCGCAGTCGAATACGACGTCTGCTCCGCCCTTAGCTGCCGTGAGCCTCCGCGTCTCTGCCAAGACGTCTGTCGTACGTGGATCCAGCACATGGTGCGCGCCCATACTCGCTGCGAACTTCGCTCGTTGCGTTGATACCTCGCTTACAATGATCTGACCTGTGCCGACTGCACGTAGACATTGTGTGATTGCTAGTCCAATAGGACCACCGCCCAGAACCAGCACAGTGGCACTGTTGGTAGCTTTCTTGTCTATCAAACCTGAAGAACCGTTCGGAGCCGAAGCCGGGGTTGCTGATGAAGGAGGCAACTCTGCGAGAGATGCCTTATCGTCTGCTGCAATGATATCGCGGATTCCGCATATGTCAACCGCGTGCCAGCCCACGCTCAGCGGCTCCACCAATGCAGCCACGTCAAGCGGGACGGCTTCAGGCACAAGGAACACCTGGCTTGCCTGCACAAGCACTTCGTCTGCGAGTCCGCCACCCCATCCAGAGAGTCCGATGAAGCCACCTTTCGGGCAAGCATTGGTTGCGCCTGTTCTGCACGCCCCGCAAGAGCCGCAACAGAGAGTGGGCCGTATCGTACACTTGGCACCGATCGGCCACATTTTGCCATCTGGGTCGAGCTCCTGAGAAATGTCCGGCGCAACTTCGAGAATGCGACCCGAGAACTCATGTCCGAAACCGATCGGTGGCGATTCTCCGGTCAGAGGGTGCGGTTCTGAGCTTGTGGGTGTGAAGTTGGGCTCACCCATGTACTCGTGTAGATCAGTGCCGCAGATGCCACAGAATGCTGGCGCGACTCGAATATGCCCTGGCTTCATTTCTGGCCGTGGAATCTGGTCGATACGCAGGTCTTTAATACCGTAGAAGCGCGTTGCTCGCATCGTGTCAGCCATGATGTTGTATGAGTGATTTGAGGAGCGATTGAATTGGCTCAGTGAAGGCGGGACAAGGGGGGAACAGGATGGCAAAACAAAGCTTGGGGAACAGAAAGTGAGGAGGATGCAATTAAGTACTTGTTTGAATAATGCTAGTATGTCAACGGTGGCAAATTTTGGTTCTTAAGAAGTCTGATCAATACTGTGGGGCTTTGATAGGATAACGTTTGCCTCAATATTCACGACGATCTGGAACCCAAGTGATCATCCAGTTTTATCGCTTTGTCATTGACCCTGACATATCTTTGGTACATCACGATGCAGTCATTCATTGTTCGAAAGCGATAGTATTAACAAAGCCTTGATTTTTGTATCAGCCTCTGTCGTCGTCAGCTGAGTGCCACAAGGGAGACGACGCCCGGTGAAAATTAAAATCTGAGACTGAGCCTTCAATCTCGCTCACCACGAAGAGGAAAGACTCCTCAGAAGAGCCGCGAGACGCGATAGTATGTCATCGTTACATCCAACCTTTTGTTCCACGCTCAGCAAGCTCGTTTCCGTTAGCCCTTGAGAACCCTGGTCGAGCGGGGTTGATGAGATCGCGGGGAACATCTTTTAATAATCCACAGCCTGGAATCTGAAAACGTGATTTGGAATGTAGGGTGGCTTGAAAGTACCTTTCGGACCATTCACAGACATTTGTTACTCACAGAATAAGAATGGTTTTCAAAAAAGGTGTAGAAAAAACGTTATTAGAAAATATAATTTGACTGTTTTGCCATTCAAAGTAGCTAAGAAGTTTTGAATAAAAAATCAATGACCGAATTTATACGTCTATAACAGGGATAAGTGCCCTTTGAGCAGTCTTTACGAAGTAGTCGTATATTCGCCTCATTAATAATACTCTTAATAAAACTTAATAGGAAAACCTCTTACGATTAAATGCTTTAAATATCGAGGAAAACCACTAGGATTCAAAAGAATTAGGGTATAGTCGTCGAAAAGTAGTTCTCTCAAAACTCCTCTAAAATAGGTCTTTAATAGCCTACCAAAAGAGTCTGGACCTTACGGGATTCGAACCCGCGAACTTGCCTACCGTCAAGCCAAATCCTCAGCGGGGTGCAAGTCCTAAAACCAGGCGTCGTACCCACTAGACCACCGGCTCAAGAAGTTTTAAATATAACATGAGTTACGATCGAATCCTGGCAAATGAACCTCAACAAACACGCATCGCAATAGGCGGGAGCAGAGTGATTGCTGAAAGTAGATGATGAAAACAGTGTATCCTCAATGTATGAAATTGTATGTAATTAGACCTTGTAAGAGTTATATTGTTGAGTATATACCAAGGTATGAAGGACAGTATTCAATGATGATAGCGAGCGCGCTGCCTGAAAGAGGTCGTTCACTTTTCGCTCTCCGCTTGATTGGGCAAGGCAACTACAATCTTGAGAGTGTGACAGGATTGGAATCCAGTGATACCAAAAAGGCAGGAAAATGAGTGAGATATATTCGAGGATGACTGAATGCCTTCAAATCTGATAGTATACTGTCTCATGATGGCCCATCACAATCCCTCGTCAGGAATCTCGTATTGACAGAATGACCGACCGATTTTCCTCTAGTCGTCAGCTTACAGGCACCGAAAGAAAAGCATCCTCCAGTATCCATGTCACACAAACCGGGTACTGAGGGTGGCTAGCCAGTGGCAGTGAAGGCGGCAATCGGATATTCTCCGTCTCTACCACACAACTACTAAATCCCGGGAATCTACATGACAACCTGCAAGCCTTTCTTGCTTTCTTGCTTTCTTCATGTTGGGTAATCACCCGACGTCTGTTCAACACCCTCAGATTGTACAAAAGGCTTGGTAGCCGGACGAGGACAAATGCCGAGTCATGTCCCGATCTCCATCTCTCTACCTTTCCTAGTTCCCTGGTCTCCAAGTTCTAGGAGGAACGCCCCGTGAACCAGCTGAGGATCCCGTTCTCTTAGCTTGACAACGCCTGTCCATGGATTCAAGGCGTGTATGAATACTCATCTTGCATATGAGTTTGTCGCGCTTCGGATACGCAATTGGTTCCTTCACTTCCGAAAGTGGTGCTACTGTCCAGGTAAGCCCGCGAGTGGGGGACCTACGTTCTCTTGTGCCATACCATACGAACTTCGATGACAACTTTATGGATAACAGAGCCTCGAGATGAATCCTCTCCTTTACTTTCTGCTGTGATCTACATATATAGCCTGTGTCGTTTCCTTTCAGCCGACGGTCTCTTTTGTATCCTACCACCTCACTACACCTTGTCTTTGGCAGATCGCTTTGGGGCACAACAGGGTTTCACTTTCGGTTCTCTATTCGAAGGAAAGGTGTAATAAAATCGCCTCATCAACTCTGAGAGAAGCCGACATGTCGTCCATTCAGACGGTCTACCCTGGCAGCATCGCTATCATTGGCGGAGGCATTACTGGCTTGACGCTGACTATAGGATTGATCAAACGAGGCTTTAATGTCACGGTCTACGAGCAGGCGCGCCGTTTTGGCGAGATTGGCGCCGGCGTTGCCTTTCATCCAGCTGCGGAGCGTGCGATGAAAGTCTGTCATGACGTGATACATGAAGCATACTTGCGTGTGGTCACGTACAATATCGACCCGGCAAGAAAACAGGTCTATGGTGACTTTATCGACGGCCGCAAGAAGAGTGCTAGCGAAAAAGATGAGAATGGGAACGACGCCGTTCTTTTCACTTTGAGAAATGAGTCGGGAGCCAACGGCCTTCACAGGGCCCACTTTCTGGCTGAGCTGATCAAGCATATCCCGGAGGGCACAGCACACTTCAGGAAGCGGCTCGAGACAATCGAAACACCCCAAACTGGAGATGGCAAATACAAAATCATATTCGCAGACGGGACTACTGCAGAGCACGATGTCATCATAGGCACTGACGGTATCAAATCTGCTGTTCGTACCTGGATGGTTGGTGATGAAAGCCCATCGGCGCACCCCGTGTATACACACATGTACGCATACAGAGGCCTGATCCCAATAGAACGTGCTGTCGAGCATCTTGGCACTGAAGCCGTCGGGACCTTCAAGATGTACTTGGGTGACAACGCGCATCTACTGACATACCCCGTGGATCACGGAAAATCGTTGAACGTGGTAGCCACATGTACCGACCCTGGTGACTGGCCAGATTATCACCACCTAACGCGGCCATCAACTAAAGAACAAGTGTACACCGACTTTGCAAACTTCAGTCCAACCGTTACCAAGATCATCGATCTCCTTGAGCCAAACCTCGATTGCTGGGCCATGTTCGACACGGGCACAAACCCACTCCAGCGCTATAACCGCGGCCGCGTTCTGGTCCTTGGTGACGCAGGGCACGCCACCACGCCACACCACGGCTCCGGCGCTGGCATCTGTATTGAGGACGCCGCCCTGCTGGCTGAGATCCTCACAGACGAGTCCATCACCAGAGCCGGTAGCCATGGCATCGAAGACGCGTTCGAGGCCTTCTCCGCGGAGCGGATCAGCCGCACACACCGGCTTGTGCAGAGCAGTCGGCGCGCAGGAAACCTCTACCAGGCTCGCACCGAGCTGGGCAATGATTTTACTGCCGTTGCTCGCGAGTTGGAGTGGCGATATCGCTTCTTCTGGGACGGTGACATTCACCAGTATCTCCGTGACGCAAAGGCACATTTGGCGGATCTGCGCAAATTCTCGATAACGAGTCGGATCTAGACTGCTCATGCGAATTAATGAAAGAATTTTTCTGCTTTTATATTTCCGTCGTCAGGTTTCTGATACGCGGTGAAGCGATCTCGACGTTCCGACGTAATTAAGTCATAAATCATTGGTCACTCGAGCCGGTGTACCAGAATTTTCGTACAGGCTGTAAGGTGGACATGAAGCGGAATCCGGCATTTCCTGTCAAGTGAAGACTGAAAGGTGAAGATAATGATCTACAATGTTTGGAAAGCACTAGTAATTATCTCGTTCTACGTTTCGTGATGCGCGCATCTATATGCTCGGAGCGACGGCAAGCCTGCGATAAATGAATGCTGATCCTGGTGTACCAAATCAGGTGCGAATGAGCCCTTCCGTTTCCGAGTCTATCCGCTCTTTTCCTGCATTGTCAAGATTTCTGAGTACACCATAAAGAGGCATGCGCTACACCTGTGCCAGGCTCAGCTATCTCGGGTATGACCAGCCGGATAGTTTCTGAATGACAAATATCATTTCTGAGTGTGCGATGGTGCGGGTAAATGGCAAGAGTATTTGCAGTTGTTGGCATCGCACATGATGGTTCGCCGGTGATGCCGCTATTTAGGCTTGGCGCCCTTCTCAGGGCTTTTACCGTCATACATCACCATGAGCTGAATCACATTGCTTTCCATACCCTTGCATGAAACAAACCATCGGTCACTTTGCGGTAACGGTCTGGATCCCTCAAGAGTATTGTGAAAGAATTCAAAATTTGAGTGACATTCATTTGAAAGCCTGCGAGTCTAAACAAAAGACAATTGAATACTTGTATTTCAAGGTGCAGCGAAAGACGATGGGAAAGTTCATTTAGGTATGGCACAAAACAAATGAATGGTCTTCCTATCGTCCCGAAAGCGAGAGAATTCAAAACGAAGGCGAAGAACATAATTATTCAGCTGGTGCCACTATCAAATGAAGTTGCAATAGTCTATATTTACACAACTTGATTCTGCCAAATGCTATCTATACTGTCGGAAAACGCCAATACCTGGTTCCGATCTTGATGCACCTAGAGCTCGACAGCGCGAAGCTTAGAAGACGAAGACGTCGTCACTCATCTTCGACACCGCGCCCGGCTTCTGACAGCCCAGATCGACCAGGTGCTTCTTCATCGCGGTCATCATACCTGGTGGGCCACAAAGCAAGAATTTAGTGTCCGGACCAGGCGCAGGCAATCTTTCGGTAATAAGCTCTCTTGTCACACGGCCAGTGCTCCCTGTCCACTGTGCAGACGGCTTCGCCGACTTATCAATAACATAGTGTAGCTTCACGTTTTTGGCGTAGCCAGCAGCGAAGCTGTCCAGCTCATGCCGGAGCAGGATGTCCTCCTCGCTCTTGTTGGCATAGATCAGGCTGAGGTCAGTCACATCAAAATCGTCCTCGCAGACTGCGCGGATGATCTGGAATAGGGGTGTGATGCCAGTACCGCCAGCAATCATACCGATGTGTTTGGCGTAGCCTCGACGATATCGCATCGCGCCCTTGGGGCCACGAAACTCGACCTCGTCGCCAAGCTGTAGCCTCGACAGGTATTTGCCTGTCAGCAAGCCGTCAGTGTAATTTTTGATAACAAGTTCAAGCTTGCCTAGGTCATTGTTGTTTGAAGTTGGCGTGTAGGAGCGTGTGACGATGGTGTCATCGTTCAGATGCGCTCGGATGGCGACATGCTGCCCTGTCGGTAGACCAAGGACTGCTTTGCTCTTGGGTAGTGCAAAGGTTAGCCTGACAGAGTCGTGCGAGAGATCCTCTTTCTTCACGAGTGGTAGTGTCTGGTAGTCGCGTGGCTTGAGAAAGCCAGAGGGCTGGTGTCTCGGTGGTCCAGCTTCTGCTTTGATATGTGCAGGATACTGCATGAAGCCGTCCCTCACGACATTCAGGCTCTTGGCGATTCGCCGGATAAGTCCAAACGCAAGTACACTTGATACCAATGTGGCTAGGAAGAAGCCTTTGAGGAAGCCATGAGAGCCACTGAGTGCTAATCCTAGCTTGGCAGAGCCTGTCTCGAGATGTATGTCGGAGCGCCGGAGTGTAATGGGGATAGTGATGGCCAGTCCGAGTACGCCCAAGGCCCCCGCAACGAAGGCGGTGTTGTGCATCATTGAGACATGCTTGTGAGCCTGATCTTGTCCCATTTCAGGATCTTTGCGAACGACTTTGACCTTGACAGGCTGGCTAGTTGCGGGAGCTTTAATACGGCCGCCCTTAAGCACGCCGATAAGAAGCGGATGCAAGATCTCCCTCGCGTCTTCTGAATGGCCGACATCTTCAAAAGCACCTGTGGCATCTTGTCCAGCCACTTCGTATATCGAATCTGGCCCGCCTGGATGATCTATGGCATATTTCGTGACATCGTAGACTATAAGGTTAGATTATTCACGCACGCAATGACCAAGGGTGAGAGGAGCACCACATACCTTTTCCATGAATAACGATCCAACAATCTTGTTTTGTGTTGTGTTTGGCAACATCTTTGAGGCTGAATTCGTGCACCTCAACCTCCGCCTTCCACTGAGCTTTGAGCTCCTTCGTTTCGACATCCTTTTGCTGAGTGACAGCCATTGTTCATTCAAGAGGGTTGAGTCTGGCACACAAGGAAAACAGAGTAGGAAACGGACAAAAGAGACGGGACATGCTGGCGCTTGAAATCTTCTTCGTTGATGTTGACTTCCATGACGCCATGCAGTATTGTGACAGCTGTGAAGCTCAAAGTAGAAATTTGAATGCGAGATACCCGCCAGAGACGCCGCTCGCTATCGTAATCGCGGATCGTTCATTCATGTGTAAGCTGCGCGCGTCAGAAGCGCAACTAGCCAGCCTAAGTGGGTAGTCAAAGCGAGTACTATCATGGCTTCGAAGCGGTCGTCAAGCTGGTAGCATTCTCGCAATATCCTTGAAGTTGTGATCGCATATGCAAGGGATGGGTTACGGCGGAGATGAACTCAGGTTATAAACGGACGGTTCCGTACCCGCGTAAAATTGAAGATTTCCAATGTACATCTGGAAATGTCCGCAGTCGATGATGGAAAAACCGGAAAGTTTAGCCGGACACGACACGCACGAACGGCGCTAAAGAGGCAGCGATAGTCAGCAACGCAGGCTTCGCCCCTTCCTTTCCCCTCCCGTCGCCCTTCCTCGCCGCCTATAGTTCCGGCCGAGCCTACTTAATCCGCGGGCCGGGGCAGTGTCTCCTTACGGGCGGTGGGGTCCTTCTTCAGCCCGCCGATGTGTCCACCTGCATCGTGTCAGTGAGAGCCGCACACAACGGCCCAATTAGCGTGTAGCAAATTGTTGAAACCTGGAACTTGTCAGCTTATTTTGAACTCTCTCAAAAATTCAAGACATCGCTAGCCACTGTATTGGGCAGATATCCTTTGATGATACCTCGGTACATGCCGGCACAGCAGAGCCGTGGCGGCACGCTACTGTCGCTCGCTGATATAATTCTTCTCGTGATGATCGATATTGATTATCTATCAGCCTCACTACTACCTGGAAACAAGCAAACGTCGTAAAGCCTCATGATAAGCTGAAGCAGAGCTGCATGCTTGCTGCAGGTCGTTATGCAGCCTTGGAGCTATGATGTCAACCTGCAACCAGATACGACGAAGACTCCGTCCTACGAAGTATTGGCTTTTTCGTCTTGTCCAAAGGATCGCTACTGACTTGAGTGCTTGGCTGATGTTATTACCGTCAGGTGCTGCATCTGCATCTGCATCGAATAGGACTAGTTTGATTCATTTCGGCGCCGGCGCTCTTCAAGGTTGTTATATCATCGGCGTGCACGAGATGGATGTTGATCTGGATGATGATTGACTCCTGCGACTGCGAAATAGCGATGCCAGTGCCCAATCCTACGTGCAATGCTGGGTGCTCATGATTTTTGCTTCGTCTATACGACTGCTGCGCCATGATTGAGCTTGCATATAAGTATTGAGATTCTCCGTCATCACCACTCAATCGCCACGAAAGTTGAATGTGCCCTTGTGTTTGCTATCTGTAAGGAAAGTGCGGAGGAATTACTTGCTGACGCTCCTGTATTGTGCTGAGACCCGTTAGATAATGGCCGTCAAACACTTTTTTCTCCTTGGCGATAAGTCGTCAACCTTGGACATCGATGTTGAAGCTGCACAAGACTTTGAGTCTCTCGTCAAGGCCATTGCTGACAACTTTGGCATCTATCGTCCTACCGGTTAGTATTCTGTCTGTTTGAAACTTTTAAGCACGTACTGACATGGCTCCATCAGGCATTGATCTTTGTGCGAATTCGGAAAAACTGGCAACTATCGACGATGTTGTGTCATCCAAAGAGCCTGTCGCTGTTGCCATTAATGGAAGCTCTGTAAGAGAGCCTCCTGGTCCAGAAGTAAGCTTAAAGTCGAATGCTTGGACCTGTGCTTTGCTGATTCAAGCAAACTTTCAAAGGGACTTCCCTACGTTGGTAACTACTACGAGGTCTTTCCTGACCATCTTGGCAACCACCAACGCATGTTCGAACAATTCGGCCCTATATTCAAGGAGACGGTTGGCGGCAAGCCCGTAGGTAGAGCTCAACAGAAATGAGATAGTTCGGACGACTGACGTTGATATCATCAGGTCTACCTGACGAATGATCCAGACATTTCGAGCATTGTGTTTTCTGAAACTGAGTTTTTTTCGAAGCAGATCAATGACAATCATCCGCTTGCTGGTCTTAAGAACCAGAACGCTGGTGTCGTTCTGTCTGATACTGATACAGAGTCCTGGAAGCTGGCTCACAAGTTTTTGGCGCCGGCATTTGGCCCGAAAGGTGAGACGGAGCAAATTTTTGGAGTTTTGTTCTCTTTCATTGACAACGTGCTCGGTTAGCCGTACGCCACTATGCTCCTGTAATGCAGGGCGAGGTCGAAACTTCCTTCAAGATCTTCGATGAGCTGGATGAAAAAGAAGAAGCATGGAATGCATATCAATACATGGTCAGGCTCAGCTCGTCTGCAGTTGGCAGGCTTGTGCTGGGAATGGATTTTGATCATTTCAGCAGCATTGATGCGCCTCTCGAACCCATCATTTTGAAGATTGCCGAGTTTCTAGCGCTCAACAAGAAGATCTCTGCTCACGGAGATTGGTACTCTGCTCTCCCATTTGGTGACCCAAAGAAATTCCGTCGGCTGAGAGCAGATGTCGATGCTGCGATTGACGACTCCATTGAAAAAGTAAAGCAGGCGGGCAGCGAAGATTTGGAGTTGCAAGATGCAGCTCTGAAAGCATCGTGCGTGATCGGTAGGTTCCGAACCCCACCCTTCCCCCACCACCCTCTGCTCGCTCTGAATTGGTACCTGCTAACGAGTCACAGATTATGCTATGAGAGCGGTAGATAACAAGGGCAACAAATTACCAAGGGACATAATGGTTGCGTCATTGCAAGTTGCGACGGCGGCCGGTTTCCTGACCACCTCCAGCCTGCTCTCGTGGCTGATCTACGGCTTGGTGACATATCCCGGCATGCAGGAGCGTATATTGCAAGAACTAGTCGACAATGGCTTTGACGAAAACACGCAGGTTGACGCAGAGTTGATCGGAAGACTATCTTTTGTCAACAATTATGTCAAAGAAATGCAGCGTCGCCACAATCCATCATTTCAGGTGAGCACCCAGGTAGCAGAATACAATGGAAGTTGGGCACTTGCTGACGGAGATGTCTTCTTTCAGCCGGCTAGAACAGCGCTTCGTGACGTGATTCTACCTGGTGGTTACAAGATTCCAAAGGGAGGCGTCGTCACCATCGCGCTGCATCACGTGCACACCAACCCTCAGGTCTGGGACAACCCGACCAAGTTCGACCCCGACCGTTGGGATACAGATGAGGTCAAGAACCGGCACAAATCAGCCTATTTGCCATTTGCGCAAGGCCCGAGGTCATGCATCGGTTTCAATTTTGCCTTACAGGAGATCAAGATCATCTTGCCGAAGCTGGTCTACCGATACAAGTTTGAAAGATACGGCGAGGCGTCAAGTGAGTACTTAAATTACATGTTTGACTTCTGGACGTGAACACAAACGCTGATTATATTGACAGTCGAATACGATCCAATGTTCCAGCTGATTCGACCTGTCAACTTGTATGTGAGAGCTCGAAGACGTGTCAAGTGGCCGCCTAAGTCTCAGGCGGCCGCTTCCACTGCGTGAGGCGGCTGAGCCGCGCCTGTTGCTAGCACTAGTACCATTAAGATTCGACGCCACAAGAACATGTATGACGTTTTTAAGACTTGAATTTGATCCGATCTGATAATTTCACCGCCCTTGATTTTGTTCAATTACTCAAAATTGATAAGAATTGGATACAGTAAGAGATGCGGATGCTTCTGATGTTCTCATGAATGACGGCCTGTGAATTTAGATGAAATAATCATTTGTAAAAATCTGGCTGTACGGGATGGACCCACAGCGCACTGTGCCTGGCGCTGCTTAAGTAGGGCTCTGTTCCACCGATCGCTGGTATGGTACCAAAGTCGGCTTTCGCGTGTATGTGCAGCCGAAGCGGTGTCACGTCCCGCACTCAACAGCGACTAGATTGAACCCTGTTGAATTTACGTGCGGACTTCCGCAACCATGTGAAGATCTAGCTCTCAGTTTATCCCCTGTTCCTCCTGAATTAGGAGTCTGTTTTGTTCATGGGACTTGAATGATCATTGTTGCGGGGGAAGCGTGCCTTTATCCGATAGTTTCCGTACCATCGGATCACAACTCCGAGCGTTACATTCACAACCTTCGTCACGGCCCGGTTCCCATCTGACAGGACATTCACCGGTACTATTGCGTAGGTTACTTAGCTCACTCTGTTCCTTCCTTCTTCTTCACGGTATTATTTCTTCGAAAAGGTATGACACACACTGGAACATGTATGCCGCTAAGGCCGTAACAGACGGAACTAGCGGCTGCTGTCATGATAGGCCGTGCACAGAAGATCGCGTGTGTGGCTTAGTATTTCCCTTAACCTGATGAATCTCACCTTTCAGGTGATTACCGTCTTGTCGGTGCTGCTCCTCCTCCTGCTCCTCGAGCCTACCATTTGGGACCAGATCTAGCTCGCAACAAGCTCGGAACGGTGCATGGCCAATCAGTTCCAGGAATGGAAACTGCCTGGACCGCACATCATGTAGAGCTTAGGCGGATTCTCTCACACGGTGAGAGAGAGAGCCGCCGTCCCTACCGAGCAGGATGTGATGGAGAGGCGTGGCGACCGTTTTTTATATGGCCAGCCACTTTCTGGCCTTGAGGGACTCTCATTCTCCTTTGTGCGTGATCACTGCAGAACTTTGTATAAGAGAAGCGAGCATTGTTGTCTATTTCCACTGTTCGAAGAAGCAATCATCCCATTTCTTCAACCATACTCTCTGTTGGTCCCATCAAGATGCAGAAATCCCGTCGAGCACATACCAAGTCAAGAGCCGGCTGTCTTACTTGCAAGCGGAGGAGAGTACGCTGCGACGAATTCAAGCCCACCTGGTACGTTGCCACACACACACACACACACACACACACACACACGAGCAGATACGCAGGCGATTTTGCGTGCGCGCACAGGCTCAGCTCGTCGTTTCCGCTCCCCTTAACCCACAATTGCCATCCTGTCCCCCCCCCCTGTCCCCTACTTGAGCTCAGAAGGACTCGTCAACTGATCGGCCCATGACCTTGGTGTCCACAGTTCCAATTGCCTCCGACTACAGCTGTCGTGCGGCTACAGCCAGAGCGAGGAGCCGGATACGACAGGTGGAACAGGCATTGGTGTCGATTCGAGCTCAGGCTTGACTTACGGCGGCAGCAGCAGCAGCATCCCAACCGACAATTCCTCACCGGAAAGTATTTGCAGGGCAGTTGGCTATCTGCCACCCATTGAAGGCGGCTCGCCCCTGTCGACCTTCACCCTGTCGTATTCACCCATGACGGCACCGGATCTATCGCCGAGAGACCGCAGCATTCTCGCCTTTGTCCATCGGGTCTCAGACGACCTGTACATGGCCCAGGCTGATGGCTTCTTTTGGGGGACCAAATTGTTGAACGAGTATGCACACCATCTTCACCTTCCCTTTCTGTTCTTCTCCCACCCTTCCCAACTGGCGCTACGCGTGCCTTTAGCTTCGACCCTGAACGCCTCTCTGCCTAATCCTTGTTTTCTCCAGCACCATTACCATCCTCATTCCTTTCCACTGGGATATTTCTCCTCCTGCCTTCCTAGCTTCTCATGGTCCTCAGGACAAAAGCAGGAAGGATGCAACGCTTATGCTGACATGCGGCCTGCTTAATAGGTTCACCAAGATGGCGGTAGACGTGGCCTACGTTCGGGAGGCGCTCTGTTCTGCGGCATGTACCCACCTTTCACTGCTGGCTGGGTCTGCGCCAATGGCGAATCTGGCCTACCATTATCGTCAGGCAGCTCTGCACGGGCTCCGCCAATCGCTTGCCAACCTATCAGTGGTCAATGTTGATGCGATCCTTGCCACATCGATGATTCTATCTTGGCAAGCACCGGAAAGGTGAGCGGAGAACGGATGGGCAGTCCAGAAAGCTCGCCCCCTCCCCAATTACGAATGGCCCAATGGTCAAGGCAAGAAGCTAATGCGGCAAGCACGCAGTGCGGAGTTTGTGCTTACTCTCAAGGGAGTCGATATCGTAAGTTGGCACCGACGGCACAGCAGAAGAAGATGCGGGCACGTGTGTGGGTGTGCGTGTGGGTGTCTGCTGGATAGGGTGGGACAGTCACAAGCTAACTACGCGGCATCTTAGGTGCTAAAGCAAATGGAGGAGATGAACCTGTCATCCGATACGCGCTCGCTTTTCATTTACCCGCTGTGCCAGACTCATTCCAACATTGTCGGACCTCACACATCAAGCAGCTCGCACAACCTCGAGCAGGCGTGTACGGCGCTACAAGACTTCATTCGGATCTCCAAACACGACCAAGAGATCACTCGAGGACTTCGGGAGCTGCACAACTACCTGGTCAACCTCCAGGCCGATCCTCCTGGAGACTCTGTCGACGCGCAATTTGAAGCCCTTTTCCCGATTCGATGGTCGCTCACCTTCTTTCCCCGGGTCGTCTTGAACCTGCCACGCAAAGAGCCATGGACGATCGCAGTGGCTGCGCATTACAATATGGTGGTCATAGCGATCGAATCTTTCTTACCGGCCGTGCGGAACGCGTTTGGTCTCAGTCGCAGGGCAGAGATTGTAAGCTCTCTCTACATGCAGGACCGGCATCGTACCAAATGGTCACGGAGCGACAATCAACTGTTCGAGACCCTGATGCAGGAGCCGCTGGCAATGTCCAAGGCATATCTGGCGCGGAAGAGTCCCAACCCTTCCTAGCCTCGTGCTCCTGAGGCTCATCCTTATCTCTCGGAGGAAACCGTCTTCCCTTTTCGTTACACAGCTTCCTTACCATTCGGACCTTGAAAATTACATTCCACGGACGTCTCATGCAGCCCAGCTGGTTCTGGTTGCTAGTATGTATTACTACTACTTAAGCGCGCGGAGTTCATTTTCTTTGCAAGGAGCTGCGTATTGCTCAATCTTTCCTTCTCATTGGGCTGATCTACGATTTTCACTGGTCGTATCAACTCGATCGCGTACATAAGCGCAAATAGAAGTTCTGTTAGTTCCAAATGCATATACTTTTGATCCATCCATCCCCGTTTCTTGCGATGTTGAAGCCTTGCGTGTTCAAGGTTTCTTACCAACGCTACAGATGCTCGTGATTTAGGCACCCAGAGTATTTCCATCAATCCCTTGCTTGCTTGCTCATCAACACTGCCGCGCGAAGTATAGGATTTCACGCCACATGCGACACGCCGCTGACTACAGATCTTACGGGCGAGAAAAGGCGCGGGAGTACTAGTAGAGGCGCGATCGCTGCCTGACGGATTCTGCATCGCCACACAGACTCATGTATATCACATGACGTCTTATGTGAGAGCCTAAACGCACGTACAATGACAGTCTCGCTCCAATCGTTCGCATTTGTACGGCAAGCGAGCAACGATTAGTAAGGAGGAGGTGCATCTTTTTTCCCCATCTGGTGGCCAAGCCGAGTCTATAGTTTTCTGAAGCTGCACGGCACGATATCTATCAGCTTAACCGCTGCAGTCCGATGACGGTTCCATTGTCCAATCCTCGAGAGACGGAATACGGCATACGGAAATGAGAGTCGAGAAGAGCTTCACCGCTGAAGATGCAACTCGCCAACGCGTGAGATGAAGCCCGAAGGGTCAACAAATTGTCCCTTTTCGTATTTTGACGATCCCGCTAGTGCGCGGTCTTCGCTGCGAAATTCGCCCGTAAATCTTGCCAGCGTTCGGCGCAGTAGCCGCGAGACGAAGATTACTTCTTGCCGGCCGTAGACTTAAAAAAAAAAAATTATTGGTGGTCGCGGTGTCAAGGCAACAGTTGGCTGAGATAATATATGAAACGGCGGGGAGACACGCGGCTGCTCGCGGCTGCGACGATCCTTCTTTTCAGCCATCAGCCCCCCCTCCCCCGGGGAGCATATACGTAGCGGGGTATTCGGAGGGGGAGAAGGAAGGGAGTCACGGGGGGAGTTCAAG
>JANIPN010354900.1:0-14128 GCA_027478595.1 Erythroxylum anguifugum
GGAAGTTTGAGGGTTGGAGCGTGTATGCGGAGTGGGACGAGGTCAATGGGAGGAGGGGGAGGGGGTTGGGGGATTTGTGGAGGGGGAGGACGGTGTTGGGGGAGAGGGCGTATTTGACGAGGGATGGGGCGCCGAGTGATGGGATGCCCTGCCGGGTGGAGTTTGTTGGGAAGGGGCTTTGGCCGGAGATGAGGGGGGACAGCTGATGATGGGGTTGGCGTGAGTGTGTTGTTTATGTCACTTCGAAGTCTCGGTTGATGTTTCTTCAAAGGTATTTTTTGTTATGTATTGGCCCCAAGAGCCGTGGTTTTATATAGGTAAAATATCGAAAATGAACCCAAAGAAAAATCATGAACGATTGAGGTATCCTTTCATTCGACTCCAACCGACCGACCGAACGCCAAACTCATAGAGATTCCATACTCAGTGCAACTGGTGGGATCTTACACTACCAGGGTCTCATTTTGACGACTCAAGTGTGAGTGTAGATATGCGCCCTAGCGAGAATTGTAAGTATTCATAATAGGTGTCTATACGGATTGGTAGCGTACCACAATCGCGAAACACATCCCTGATTTACGTTAGCCCAAACGTTCAATTCAGTAGAAAAGGGGTGGGCTATTCACATTTTGGCCAATCAAAGCTGCCTAATATAAAAGCATCATGCCAAGTCCGAGTTCCTAAGGCTAGAAGTATAGAGACGACTATGACGAGGACAGCGAAGGGCGTCGGGAGAGCAGCCCTGGCCTTAGAAGACGCCGTTGGAGAACTTGCTCTATGTGTCTGTGGGAGGGCAACGGACGAAGCCGAGAAGCCGCAAGCTGGTGCCATGGTGTGTGCTTGTGCGCTCAATGAATTAGAATTGGTGAGGTAGAGCTATATACCCAAGTATACTTAAAGGACAAAGGGTTGAATGAAGACTTTAAGTATATCTACTGCGCCGTACTCGTCGTACCTATGGGGCTATGTTCTATAATGTACATCCAAGCTCAAGAAGCGCCGGAGCTTCGCGGCAACTTGATTACGCCGTGCGTTTCATGTAGTTTTGGCCTTTGTGCCTTACAAAGCGCCATGTGTCCGCCATGTGACAGTTCGCTATTGTTGAACTTTGTCGGAGTTCCATGGATGGCTGCGGAGAATGACCTACTCGCCGTATTTTGGACGAATAAGGTCAGCTCTAATTCGACTGCCTAGGGGGTTTCTATGGCTCTTGTCCTCGAGCTGAGGTCTAGTGGCTGATAAAAATGTTGGTTGGTTCTGGACTCTTTAAATGGAACCGTGCAGAGCTGTGCCACGTTTTTGGCGTGGGTCGGACACGTGTGCGCATGCAGATAGCGTGCGAGCGTGTCTTACTGCTGCCATGCTACCCGAGCTGAGATCAGATCCTACTTCTCGGACGGCTTCCTGTTCGCATTATCTTCGGCATAATCGGTGACGGTTGTTTAGAGTAGCCCTGTTATTTTAGTCAGAGCATGAGGATTATTCTGCTCTTGAAGGTCTAGTAGTCAACCGCCCCACCCTGAAAGCAAATCACTTTAAATAAATGCGCGTTCGTTTCCGCTATCCATATGCTCACTCTCTGGGAACGTAGCATTCGTCCTGGTTCTGGGTAGCTAATCATTCAGCGGGCAACAAACCACTAAACGATACAGCTGGTGCGCACCGCAAACACAATTACTGGAAGAGCGAGTAAATTATAGCAGTTATCGGATAACATCTTTTACTGATTTGAAAACATATACGCCGGGATAATACTCGCTAGAGGAAGAATATGAAGCTCTGTGTTTCTTAGTCGCGACTTTAGCCAAAGCCTGAGATCACACAAGATCAGCAAGAGAGATTGGTACCCATAGAGCGTCTTTAAATTGACTAAGATCTAGAATCCGCTCAGGTGATTATAATAAGCAATCAATTCTGACTTATTAAGCTCCGCACCCAGCCGTTAACAACCATCTGATTCAGTTATGATTGCCCTGGAGGATCGTCGCTTGACGCGGAGACTAATGTAGGTTCGTAGTGCGGTGGATGATGTGGATTGTAGGTCTTAAAAACTATTTGCTAAAGCTAGATACATACAGGAAGCCTCTGACTCAGCATCCCAAAAGGTTCCTACAACTAAGCAGAGGTCATCTTCGATCCGATTCATATACTTCGTAGCCTCGTATATTGATTTATAGCTGAAAGAGAGAGAGACCTTGGCGCCAACCTTGAAGCAGAATTGTGGGGTCAGATGCGGATGACCTGCCCTTTGTAACAGCTCCACATCGAAACTGCCATTAGATGAAAAGCTGGTGAACTAACTATATCTGTTGTAATAGCATGAGCTGATAAAATTCCCAGCTCTTGTCGAAACTTCTATAATCGACTTGTCACGCATTTAGGATACAATTAACCTATCAGGCACCAGAGAGCATCGACCTCGGGCGTCATGCGGTAGAGCCTGATGCCTACTTCTGGGCTCAGCCGAATGTCAGACGGGATGTTACAAGGCTACACCGCATCTTTGAAGGCGTGACCTCAGTAAACTTTCGAGCACTGACGGTTAGCCCAGTCGCTGTAATCTACCTTATTTAAACTCGACAGCTACTTGCTTTAGATTGAAAATATACTGCACTTTATGAAAGGCCCCTAGCGCATCGGATATAAATATCGAGGACTCCACATGCGAAACATGCGAAACATTATTCTAACAGTCATTATTCTATTATGGCATATATTTTTAATAAGTATGAGACGCTTGTTCATTACACGAACGAAGCAGGATACAAGGGCATCCTGAGCTCAAAGACACTAAAACCATCACTAATCGAGGACATCAAACATACACCCTACGGCAAGGAATTTTATTTCAGTCCGATAGGGCCAATAGAGATTGGAATTCTTGGTGTCTGTGACTTTCTCAGCCGCATTTTCGCCTACGTTACTCAGGATGCAGTCGACAAGTCATTGTATTTCATTGAAGTGCGTTGTGATGCCGACTGGCTCGCAATGCCGGCTATGGATCCTCGGCATTGTTTCTCCGTCGAAGACATTTGGTTAGTTGAACAGGAGACTTCACTAGATATCAAAGACCACATAGTTAGTTTCGGTGAGACCTTGGTCAAATAGCATTTCGACGAATTTTGCAGGAACAAGCAGGGCGACCATCCCAGTTTATGCAAAGACTTTGCCCGTTACATCAACGAGGAATACCGACATAGTAAGAAACAAAAGACAGAGCCACCGCCGAAACCGATCACGCAGATTGTCGAGATTGTAGAAAAGAATGGCAAAAAGGAGAAAACGTACATTGATATTGATACCTGCGGCTATTGAGGGATTGACTGAGGTTAATTTTCCGTCAGCTATTCATTGAATTTAGGGTAAACACGATTTTTGAGCAATAGCATTAGGTAGTCAATAGTGTTTTTAGCTGTCCTAACATCCATGGTCTCAAGTAAATTAAATGAGATGTCAAAACATATGATCGCAGTATTGCACTAGTAGGTTAACATGACTCGCCCACTTGGCCACTTAGCACTACGGAAGATGCTATATACATTGTACAATTACTTTATCTTGCGAGAAGTCTATAAAATCCAATGTTTTACCCCAAGCCAAGACTATGCGAATGAATCTAATGGGGCCAGGGGAAATGCGATTATCAGCGTCGCTCACCGTCGAGGCATTTTCCTCGATGCGCATAAGGTCGCAATTTTTGAAACTGGGACAAAAGTTTTTGACTTAAGTAGGAAATTAATTGGTATTGGTAGAGAGTTCTAAATCTAGCGACTGTAGCCCATTTTGAACAGATTGACGAACGAAAACAAGTCACGTGTATCCGTGAAGTAAAGTCAGGCCCGGGACCTTAAAGAAAGCCTTTCGAGCTATTAGGGTCCTGCTACATAAAATTGGTTTAACAAGTTCAAGATCATCATACTTGCAGTAGATTTTTATCTTTACTTTCCACGAATGTCGGTTCTAAGTGCAGGGCAGAAACCCCAGGGCTTATGCGCAGTGCACATGGGAATAGTTGATCCCAGCTATCAGGTAGCCACGAAAACGCCACTCGGAGTCCAGCCCCGCGAATAGATACCACCGTCCCGGCATTCATACTATTCAAAACCCACAACAAATGGCGCTATTCTGTTTCCCGTCTTCCACTCCGAGAACTAAGTTATCATGTCAATTTTTGATCCAGCGTGTCGGATGTTGAAAACGGGTTAAAGCTTTAGCCACAGTCGCTATGTCCTGCCGTAACTGGGCGACCCCTTAGCGAGCTAAATTCGACGGCTTCCGAGGCGCGGTCTAGGCCTCGGGTGAGCCTAGGTCTTTCTACCGCGATAATGGCGTTTATCTACATATTCTAGAATGCGCATGTCTCAATGATGGTCTGTAGTCTGGCGTATTGTCGAGCGATCTGGGCTGTCAAGCAATAGCAGTAGCAACTCTTTGCCGACCTCGGGGCTAATGCCACAAAACTACAATATAAGAAGTCGACTCATCCCCATATCTCTCCTACCAAGCACCTGACACTCATCTTTCAGTCTTCAACGAAATATTTTTTACTTCTTGTCAATTGAACAAAATGCTGGGCGAGGAACTCTTCAACCTTGTCGACCAGTTCGCCGGGGTCGGTGCTGAAATCGCCTCCAACTTGAAGGCTGCCCCTATCAGCCAGGTCCAAGCCGTCGCCCCGGAAGAAGCGGACAACAACAAGCCGCAAACCCAACAACGGCACCAAGCCAACGAATCCGTAATCCCAGATGGACCTGCCAGCTACGACGTCAGCGAGCGCCAGGTCTTCCTGTGCTGCCGCCAGGTCGGGGCTGTCCACAGACACGAGGCGCTAGCTATCCTCAACCAAATGGCTACAGACGTGTACGCCGCCAAGTTCAACCTCTCCGGCGTCCCGAATCCGACATATCACTGGGCCATCACCGTCGGTGATTACTTGCACCAGCTCCAGGCTACGTCGATGCTTGGCGGCTGGAACTACTATACCAACGTGGTCAACGACGGCGTATCAGGCGGCTGGCAGTCTTTCCCCGTAGGCACCACCACCCTCAACGACGTGGCCATTCGAGATGTCGGTAAGTAAACTCGTCTCCCTCTCTCTATCTTCGATGCGGCACGCGAGCTGCACTTTCTATGAATAAGCGGGCTGATCTGTGGTAAATAGCTACGGAAGCCATGAACGAAACCCCCGAAGTGTACGATGTTTTCAGCAACAACTGCCAAATGTACGCCCTCCGCCTTGCCGACAAGGTTCTCAAAACCGCCCGCGCGCAAAAGTACCTCATGGCCAATATGACATACGGTATCCAGAAGGCTCCCGAGCTCGACATCAGCCTGGTCCCGCGGCCCATGTTGATGCGAGAAGATACCGGCGAGGAGGTCGATCCCGCCGAGCTCAATCCTCCCACGGAGCCCGCAGCGACCGAACCAGCGCCTGTCGCTCAAGAGCAAGCTCCTGTTGCGGAAGAGCAGCCCCTGGTCGTAGAGGTGGTACCGGAGCATGGGGAGCCTGTTGTCATCGCTGAGGAAGAGTACCAGGCGCGGATCCGCTCCGAGATGCTTGCTAACGTGGCAAGGCTCATGATCGATAACACCCCGACACTCAAACCGGAGGAAATTGTAAATCCTACAGCTACGGTTAACTGAAGGAGCTATCGTATCTTACGCGGCGTTTTCGGGTTGGCGATCTGGATGTGTTTGTACGAATAGATGAAGAACATATATGAATGATTAGATTACAATTCATAAATTTACTCCTAATTCAGTTCCCCGCTGTAGGCAAAACCGGTAGAATCTGGGATCTCCGGGGTGATTTCGCACGTTTGTTAACCGATCATACCAATTAGAGCCATGGGGAAATCCTCCATCAGATCGAACACTTGACTCCTGTGGGAAATACGCAATTACTACGGCTGAAGTTTCAAGTAATCGGAATTTTAGTCCATTTCATTCCTGCGTTCTTATGGTAGTAGATCTCAACCAGAACAGGGGTCAAGACCATCTTCTACGTAAAATAACATGTGAGCCTTCTTATTAAGCTTTAGCTTTTGGGTTTCCCATAGCAATATGCACAATGGCGAAAGGATATGCCTACGAATGGACCGAAATCTCCCATACCGTAGTGGTAGAATGCTGTACCGTAGAACTCTAGTATTATTAAGGCTTGAGCACGTGCCAAAGCCACGACGCTTTCGCCAAGGTGGATATTTTGCTATGCTTCATGATCGCAAAGCAGATTATTGGCAGGATAAGCATAACTAGAGTCTTTTTTTCTCGTCCTGTTTCGCTACAAATCTTCTAGTCATAAAACGTGGCTGCTGCCAAGCGTTGCACCCCGCTTTGAACTTCGCCGATGTTTCTGTTCATGGGCTTTTGAGGTCAGCTATAGAAAAGCCACAGCGCTTTTAGGGAAAATTAATTGGTGCTTCACGGTAGGTTTATGCATGTAAAAGCCAAATTCTCGAAACTTTTCCGACACTGCGAGGAGAATTCCTCTTATATAAGGTAGGTCCATCAAAGTTAAAAATTTTCTGGTATTACTTGGCCTGTTTCTCGACGCATCTAGGATACGTTGAAGGCCCCGTGACAAATTGCACATTTGATAGCACCATATAGTGACAGGGCGGAGTCCATCCAGCATCTCCTTCCAGCAACGATGGCCTTCCCAAAACCGACCAAATCGAAGCGGCTGCTAGAAACCAGCACACTCGCCATCCTCCCCCTCCTCTCCGCCGCCCAGAGCCCCAGCAGCTCCGCAAGCTACCTCCCCGGCGACGCCTGCGTAACAGCAAGCTCGATGTGCGACTCAGGCGACCCATCCGCCACCTCATCCGCATGCTCGGACTTCTGCAACCACTGCATCTGGAGCGTGTGGCAAGGCTGCTGCACCGAAACCGCACAACCCGCGTTGCGCGACTGCATCAGCGCGTCCTACGAAGCCGCGACGGGTGCGCCCGAGCGCACGGTCACCACCACGCCCGGCGGCGTCACCTTCGTGTACACGGCGACCGACTACGGGCCCGGCGGCGGCGAGGGTCCCCCCGACTACGTCGAGTCCGGCAGGGATATCGGGCCCGAGCTCGAGATGTATTCCTCGTGCGGGGCGTACGGTGCGGTGCTCGGGTCTTGTAGTGATGCCTATGGTACGCTGAGCGAGGCGGGGAATAATGGGGTTTGGAATGCGAATTGGATTAACTGTGCGTGTTATGCGGGGGAGGAGGAGGGGAAGTCTTGGTTGCCTGCGAGGTTTGATGATATTTGGAGCCCGTGTCAGCAGTGGTATGCCGAGTATGCTTCTGAGAGCGGACTTCCGCTTACGGGGACGTACTCGATGACGGCGCCGTGTAGGGATGCCGGGGATATCAGGGCGATGGGGATTACCGAGGGGACGGAGGAGTGGACGAGTACGGTGAGTCAGACGGCCGGAGAAGGGGGCGAGACGGGGGCTCCTAGCGAGACAACGGCCAGTGAGGGGAGTACTGGGAGCGCTGGGCCGGTGGAGACGGGGACGGGATCGGCTGATAGGATGGAGGTTGGGCTTACGATGCTGGTGGCGGTTTTTGTAACAGTCTGGGCGAGCGTTTAAGGAATCTGGGGTAGGTCTGGTCCTTGAGTATAGCGATTATCATGTTGGCTCCATATTATTAGTGATGTCAATGATAATGTCGCAAAATGTGGAGGCCGAGATTAATGTTTAATTCTTAGCATCTAGGGTCTCTCAGGTCGAGAATGGATATTAAATGGCGGACGTCTTTTGTCTAACCTTTGTTTCGGTAAGCTCGGAGTGATCAAAGGTTCTTGTGAGGCTCGACTCTTCACAGCCGTCGGTTCTACAGCAATGAATGTAGTGTGGCTTGTAAAGAACCAAGATCAACTGAAATTCTTTTCCGGTTAAGAGACTCCGTGCGATCGTAGAACCGCGCCATTGACCCCTTAAACTCCATGTGAGAATTCTTTATATCCCATCTGTAGCTTCTCATCAAGGCGTTCAAATAAGTTCTTTACGGAAGTACACGCGATTGAACCCATCCTCAGTCCTCCGGCCCGTCTCGGTGAACCCCAGCTTCGTATACAGAGCGATATTCTCCCACATCTTCTCGTTAGTAAACAAAGTGACAGCCCCCAAACCCGCATCCAGCGCCGAGTTCTCAGCATATTTCATGAGCAGACGGCCGTAGCCGCGGCCCTGAGCCGACGGCGCCACGACGAGACTGTTGACCGCGACCGAGTCGTCCGCCGTAGCGAGGACGATGGAGCCGACGATTTCGGTCCCGATCCGGAGCACATATAGCTGGTGCATCTCGACGAGTTTCTCGTACGCGACTTTCATGGGCGCGGGTATCATGCCCATACGCTCGATGTACTTCGTGTAGGCATCGTCGACGATGCGCTTGATTGTGGGTGCGTCTTCGGCTTTCGCGACCTCGATTACTGGCTCTTCCGGGCTTTTGGGAGCTGTGGCTTGGGCGCTCATGATTTTGATGTTGATGAGTACAGAGCAGTGCTCGAGTAGGACCGGCCCCTCCACTTCGTCCTAGAATGTAAGACCATGATTTACCATGACTCACGGATTTGAATTTTGCTCTCGCTTATATCGGAACTTTACGGAATAAAGCTATTAGGGCTTCTAGTAAGCAGAACTATGTAAGAATATGAATTCGATTTCTAAATTATTGAGGCCGAACTTCTATGGTTAGTCTCGTTCTGTTCGACAGATGTAGCCTAAGTGTCTTTTCCGAAAATTGAAAACCAGGTTATAGATAGACGTATTCGGGGAAAGCAGATTCGATAGAAGGACTGAAGCAGTGATAGTAATGTACCGGCCTCAAGAGTTTCTTTATCAGGGGACTTCGGTATGATAAGAGCAATAGAGAGAATTTAGATTCGTGATAGCGGCTCTTCCATGGCTTCTTTTGAAGCCCTTACTATATACTGCCGAGCATTATCAAATGAACCCATCATAATAACCGAGTTTAATGGAATTGTTACTAAAACTTTAAAATGCGGTTACAACTCTGCTAGAAGCTATAATTGTGGGATATATGAACCTTGATATCTCCAATCAGGAGGCCAGCTACGAGCGTGCAAAAGCTAGCGCGGCAAGGCTGCATTGATACTGGGCAAACTACGAAGTAAGTTTACTCTGAGGGTACGGCCACGAAGCTTGAATCCGGATTGGGTTTAAGGAATTTGCGGAAGTCTGGCTACGTTTGTTGGCATTTAATTATCGTCGATTCATATTTACATACAGAAAGTAAGTCCCTATTCGGTCTTTGCACGATTGGCAAACCTTCTCTGAAAGACCGATCCCTTCATCTTCGAGCAGGCCAATGACCAGTCAGTAGTCCACTTCCTATAGTAGGGCTGATATCCTAACAACCCGCCAATCCACCTTCCAACAAAGATGCCAAGTGCCATCGACACCGTCCTCCCAAAGGGGAACCACCAAGGAAACGACAAGTACGATCCGCCAGCATCAAACATCTATGAAAAGCGATGGTCAGCATCTTACCTCAGCCCAATCCAGCTTGCTGAAGCTACACGTAAGCCCCGTCACCTCCGTCTAATCGACGCCACCTAAACACCCGGGACCAAGTACAGCATCTACATCTCGGGGTGAAGAAAAAAAAACTTACACTCATAACCTGGATGAGATCAATGGGCTTCTTCCGCACCACCACCTCATCCTGATACCCATACCAATTCTGAAAGAAAACAGTATCCAACCGAAAATTGAAATCCACATCCTCCCCGCTCAACAAAAACACCGTCTGCGCGCCAAACCTCCACGCCTCCCCCTCCGGCACCTCGCTCCTCCCCTCGGGCACCTTGGCGGGCGCGTACCCACCCCCCGGCGCCTCGGGCGGAAACAGCCGGTGGTGGGCGTACGGCTTGATGAGGGCCTCGCCGCTCTCGGGCGTCAGCTCGACCGTCTTACCGTCGACCTCGAGCCCCAGCCGCCCGCTGAGCACCTGCAGGTATTCTTCTTGGTAGGGGTGGAAGTGCAGGGGCGGCCGCTCGGCGGATAGGGCTAGCAGGTGCGGGTGCTGCAGGTAGAAGGTCACTTCGAAGGCGAAGGCGGATGGGCGGGACGGCTGCGGGATCACCCGCGTGATGATCGCGCCTTCGAAGGCGATTATCGGGGTTGTTGCTGGGTTGGGGGGCATTATTGTTAAGGTGGATGGGTGTTATGGCGCGGGATGGCCTTGGGGAATCAAGTTGATTTCGTTTATGGGGTAGAAAGGTTGTTTTCTTGGATGAGACTTGTCTGATGATGAACCCGAGGTAGGGGAAGGGGGTCTTGGTTGCTCCGGGTTGGGATATGGCTGATCAGTGATGGGAACCGGGCTTTTGATCCCTTAGGCTGACGATGATCGGCTCCTGCGATTACGCACGTAGACGGTAGGAATCGTCAGGATTCACTATCGATGTTCTTCATCCCATAAGGAAAGGATACTAGTGTTATCCTTGTCTAGGTGACTGTCTGGCGCGAAGAGCGTATCACGGGTTTGTCAGCTTGTACATAGTACATCGCCGTACTGATGTGCTCGTAGACCTCTCGAGCACTATCGTACGTGTGTACGAAGCAAGGGGTTCTCCATCCACACGTAACCGCTAATGCGGTGCACAACGGCGATCAGCCCCAGTTAACCATGAGGTCGCCGACGCAGTGTGCTCAGGAGCAAAAAGCCAACTAGCTGCCCAAAGAGGGCCGAAAGTACAAATCAACGAGTATCCTATCCAGCATGTACGAAGTAGAGTACGTTCTTGGATGTGGCTGCAAGGGGATGAGGAGCCGGAGCAGCAGGCTGGGCGACACCAACGCAGTGGACTTTGGTACGAGCGGACAGATGCAGATTAGGGGGCTTGCGCCCAGTGTCGGCCAAGAGCCACCGCTGGAAATTTAGTACTGTCAATCACAACCGAGCTGTATTTAATACGGAGACGATCGTAATATTACTGACTCCCTGTTACAGGGGTACAGGGTTAATTGCTCGGGGTCTCAGGGAGTTCGATAACGGCAGGGCTCCGGATGGGCGAGTCCTTCGTTGGTCTGAAGAATTGCGGCGTGTCTATCATCGCCCGGGATATCAACTATAGATGCCTGTCCATGGCGATGACTTTTAGTATCCCCTTTCGATAGCACTTTGGTATTTAGCTTTCGTTGACTATGCGATGTAAGCGAAGGCCGGCTTCCTAGCCTCCTGTTCCGAAGCGCGTACATCGAAAGAATTGCCTACTATGGGCGCCTTCCACCTTGCCGCAGCCGCGCAAAAGAAGCTCGCTCAGGCGGTAGTGGGCTTCTGTACGGTGTCCCAGCTTCTTGCCCCGGAATGGTGTGTTACCGATAGCCACCACGCTGCCAATGCTGCGTGCTTGGAGCTTAAGTCCAGGCTAGGAGATGCAATCGTCCTCCGCTCGGAAGACAGCTTCACAGAGCTTAGCGAGAACAACTGGTAAAGCCAAATATCGCTTGTGTTCGATGGGAATTCGGGGGTTGACGTTGACACAGGTCAGCAACAGCCTGGTCCACGCCCGCCTGCATCGTGCGAACAGGCCAGGTTCGCCAGCTCCAAGATGTGGTCAAAGTACTCGTACGACGGGATGTGAAGTTTGCGATCCGCGCAGGAGGCCACTCACCCTCGCCCGGAGGCGCGAACATTGACAACGAGGTCCTCATCGATACGTCGCAGCTCAACGAGGTCGATTACGACGCTGCAAATAGCGTCGCCACCATTGGTGCCGGCCAAACCTGGCGGGAAGTGTACACGCGGCTCGATGCGCACAAGGTGACGGTCGTGGGCGGACGAGTGCTTGACGTTGGCGTTGCAGGCTTGATTCTTGGAGGTAAGCTTGCGTCGTGCTGTCCATTTGTAGAATTGAAGTGAGGCTTACTTCTCAGGTGGGCTCTCGTGGCTATCGGATCTTTATGGTATGCCATGTGACAATATTGTGAGCATGAACGTCGTGCTGCCGGATGGTTCAAGCCTAGAAGTAAGCGGAGATTCTCACGCCGACCTCTTCTGGGCGATGAAAGGCGGAGCGAACAACTTTGGTAAGGCGCAACCTTGTTTAAGTTTCCAATGTTCGAACCTAACGGCGTCCAGGCATAGTCACTTCGTTCAATCTTTCAGCCTACCCGATTCACAATGTCTGGGGAGGCTTTAAGTTCTACTCCCTCGAGCATCTTCCAGCCTTATTCGCCGCTGTGCTCGAGTATCAAACCAACCCAGAAAAGGATCTCTACGCGAACATGATGCTGCAAGCTTTTACCACAAACGAAACCGTTGGCGCTGTGCTCAACACGATATATTTGAAACCGGAGGCCTCACCTGCCGCATTCCAGCCATTCTACGATATACCAACTGTGGCAGATACTACTAAACTACAAACACTTCAGGAAATGATGAGTGGCCAGCCAATCCCTCCTCTCTCCAGGTAATTAAATGCTTCTAACAAGGTACATAAGATTATCTAACTCGCATTGAACAGATGGGACTGGTTCTCTAGCTCTTTTACCCCTTCGGCTACTCTCTACAGTAAAATCGTCGAAATCGTGACTACGTCCCCCGAACTCGACGAGATCAAGTCAGCCATCGGTGGCTCCATGGCCATCGGTCTCCAGCCCATCAACCCAAACCTAATCCGTCAGGGCAAGGCCCGCGGAGGCAATCCAATAGGGCTGCAGGAACGCGCGCAGAGCTGGTTCGTGCTCGATTCGGGCTGGGAGCTTGCGAGCGATGATGCGAAGGTCCATGAGGCGACAAAGAGGATTAATCAAAGAATTCTGGACGAAGCGAGTAGGCAGGGGGAAGGCGTAGATTATTTGTTTATGAATGATGCAAGTTGGGATCAGGATGTTATTGCGTCCTATGGGGAGGAGAATGTGAGGAAGATGAAGGAGGTTCGGGACAGGTACGACCCTGATGGTATATTTAGGCGGCTGGTACCCGGTGGTTTCAAGATACCTTGATCGCGATAGAGTTTTTGTTAGCACACTCAGTGTACTACCAACAGTAATGGATTAACGCGCACTGTTTCCTATTCTTTTACTTGCGACAAAATGTACACAGCAATGAAGATCCTCTTCGATGTTATATGCAAGGAGGCGCGAGAGCCGCTGACTCAGCCTTGACAACAAACTCTGATTTGGCGAGTGTCACGACATGCAGATGTCAAGCATTAAGGTTGCGGGCAATCGCATGACACTTCAACTTCAAGCATCAAAT
The DNA here is from genome assembly GCA_027478595.1 of Erythroxylum anguifugum. Classification (NCBI taxonomy): domain Eukaryota; kingdom Viridiplantae; phylum Streptophyta; class Magnoliopsida; order Malpighiales; family Erythroxylaceae; genus Erythroxylum; species Erythroxylum anguifugum. The sequence continues at coordinate 13,227 of JANIPN010354900.1, forward strand.
CATCATCATCATCATTTCTTTTGTATACATCACAAGTCAAATCTTATGTGCGATGTTCTCGGTGTGGAGAGATCGTCGTCCAGCTAACATCATAACATCATACCATCATGAGAACGTATTGCAGCAATAAACCTGCGACAATACCACCGCCAGTAAACCAAAACCCGTTTCCGAACCACCACCAACAGCTTCCCGTATCCTTAAGATCGACATTCCATATCATGGAGCCTAAAGAGAGCCCAGCGCCGCCGACCGCAAGCGCGTAATACGCCACAGACATTTCCGCCAGCCTTCCAACAGCCACCAGCAAACCCAACATGATCCCGAGCAGCGGCCAAAGCAGGGTCTTCGTCTTCTCTTGATACAGCACGGCAAGACTCTTGATTCCAGCCTTGATATCGTCCTCCACGTCCTGATGCGCATATATAGTATCATAAATGCACGTCCACAGCGTGCTAGCCAGCACAAGACACGCAACGCCGGGCTCGACCCTAACAGCACCCTTCTCCAACCCGGACCCAGAAGACCCAAGCACACCCCCGATAGCAACCGGCTCCCTGCCAACCGCCACCTCCCCCATCACAATCCCCCACGCCAAACAAACCCCCAGCACAACCTGCGGCGCCATAGTATGCCTCTTCGCCCAGGGATAATACGTCCACAGCGCCATCGACGGCAGGGCATAAACCACGACCTGCACCGCCGGATCCCACTCCGCCACCCCAAACACCCCCCCGCCCTCCGCCGCAGGCAGCTGCCAGGCGGGCAGGGCGGGCAGCGCGGGGGGCCGGGCCCTGCTTTCGGGGATGGAGGAGACAGGGCGGAGAGCGGGGGTTCAGGCTCCCGGGGCTGGGGCAAGGGGAAGGGGGACGCCGAGACAGGGACGACGAGGGGACGACGAG
>JANIPN010356048.1:0-14119 GCA_027478595.1 Erythroxylum anguifugum
TCTCCAAAAGTCAAACTTTCTAAATTCTTCAAATTTTCACACTTTTTCTTTTTAATTCTTGCTATTTAACTTCATTTTAATATTTCTATTTTTCATCAAAAGTTCGGGGTCCAACAACCACTATTTATTTTAACTTTCAGCTAGTATAGGAACATGGTTTTCGATAAATCATAGTGGATTTCAACTTTTTGTTGGTGATGAATAAAATGTTAAAGCCCTTCAAATTACTTGACGCTCTCGTACGTTCAAATTATTTAGAAGTGCCAAGATTTGCTTAGAAAAGACTAGGAATGCATATTGGTTCATACTTATCGAGAAGCAGACATTATGAAAATGGATTTGATCCTTTACAATAGTAGAAGTCATAACAAACTTTAAGATTCCTTAAGACAAAAGTTTTTATTTCAGGACAATCTAAAATTTTCACCGTGATTCCTCTTTTTTTCCTATTCAGAAACATCTATCATTTGAATCAACATTAAACATCTATCATATTTGGTGCTTTGAATCAACCCTTCCAACATTTTGTACTTCGCTTTTGATTCAGGGTTAATGAGATTTATCTCCAGCATTAAGTTGTTTAAAGTGGTTTAAGAAGATATTCTAGTTAGCTGAGTATCTGCATGGCTCATGTGTAGCTTCAATCTCCTAGTTCAGAGCACAAGTCAATATCCTATATATTACCACTATCTTCGATTGTTGCCGGTAGAATAAGCATGTCTTGACCATATTCATTCGAAGATCCTCTCTTCTTTTTGTCTAAAATTGCGTAAGAATTGACCCAGAATTAGAAAATCAGAAGGCAAACAGAAGAAAAATGTGAAAAAAGAAGATTAGGTTAGGTTTTATTATTTTTTAAAACTTAATCATTTTGATAGTAATTAAATTAATATCTGAAATGAAAAAATAATTATATTTGGCATCCACGTGGAACTTATAATAATTGCATGTATTGTTACATTAGCTTCGTTAATTTAGGATTTAACTGCAAGTTATTTTTGCAAAAATTAAAAATTTAGGTATTTTATTGTCTGTAGGACCTCAGCCTCTAGGGCCTCGCGTCCACAGGGCCTTGGCCTCTCGGGCCTCGCGCCCACCTGCTTGCAGATATTGTCCTCTTTAGTAAAGGGGTAGGAGAGCCCTCAGGGTATGCACTACACCCTCTCGAGTTCGCGGTGGGAGGAGAGCCCTCCGGGTATGCACTACCACCATTCAAACTCGAGACCTCAAGGTTTTGTTTTTCCACAGGACTTCCCAGGAGGTCACCTATCTTGGTACTGCTCTGGCCTTAGCACGTTTAACTTCGAAGTTCTGATGGGATCCGGTGCATTAGGGCAGGGAAAACCATCTGCAAGGGGGAGGTATCCACATCCTTATAAGTCATGCTTCGTTTTCCTCCCCAACCGATGTGGGATCTCACTTTGTCACTTTTTAAAATTTGGGTTATAATTGTAAAATTTAATAAATTTTGAAAATTTTGGTAATTAACCCTATTTTTGCTAGATTTATAAGTACCATTATATCATCTATATACTATGCAATAATGCAGGGTCCACATATCTTATTAAACTTATATTTATTTTAATTTATTTTTAAATTATGATTATATTATAATTAAAACTAATAAACATAATCAACCTAACTAATTTAATTTTACCCCAATTAAACTTTTTTTAAACTAAAAAATTCTAATTACTCTTAATTTTGGTTTACCTCTTCCAAGTGAACTAGAACAATAATCAGAAGTAATTCCCTAACTTAATTGGTTCCAATCTAAAAATCGATTAAAGAAAATTCACAACATTTTTTTCTAAACCCTAACCATGCTACCTCTCTTCATCTTTGGCAAACTTCTTTCTTTCGACCCTAATCATATGACCTCTCATTGGCAATGTCTCCTTTTTCGATGCTAAATTCTTCCTTTGACACTACGTGTAAAGGTTAGCGAGTTATTCCTATGATTAATTTCATTAACAACTATAGATTTCAATAAACTTAAATATGTAAGCATGTGTATGTGTGTGTTTCTTATTATAATGCGACTGTAAACCAAATTTTAGCTTAGTCTATCTGTATTTATAGTATAATAAAGAAGAGGAGACAATGCATCATCAAGATAAGACATCATTGTCACTAATCTTTTTTTTAGTCTGTCCTTATCTATCTCTAATTATGATACGCATGAATTTAGTTTGCACATGCGGTCCTTATTATGATCATTGCTACACATGTTATGTTTATTGATAAGATCTTATCTTGACATGTTATTTAATATTATCTCCTTGGTTTTGAATTTATTTTTGTGCTTAAATATTAAAATTAATGTTTGTTTTATTTTAGGAGATAAAAAGTAGAAATTGCGTCAAATTGGGACTCTATTGATGATAATGACAAATTTTGGATAAGGTGAAGAGATTGATGCAGTGGATAAGGTTGATCACTTGAAGAGTTAGAATTTGACTGGAAGACTTTGCCTTATACTTATCATGAAGGAGTTTAATTTTGAATTCGTTTTAGATAAACATCTTTACAAGTTAGAGCTAGAATAAGATTAGATTAGACAACCCTATAAAAGAGACGTTCCTCACCACAGGAAAAAGGCTTCTCTCTTTTTACGTTTTTAACAATTCTTAGTCTTTCTTCTAGTTTTGTTATTAGAGGGAAAGTTATGTGTGGCTAAACTCATTGTTCTGATTCAAGGGGATTCAATACTCTGATTGTAACTTTGTGAAGTTTTATGTTTCAAACTTTTATTTACGTTTTAATTCAAGTATTTCTTGTTTTGAGTTCTTATGTTTTATGAATGATTGATATTCGGTTAATCTGATAATTTAATTTAATATTGATTATTTTATCACTATCTAGGAATTTAGTGATCCGTAATTGTCATGAAGGATTGGTACAAGTAGCAAATAGGTTATTTATGAATTTTCATATTTAACTTATGATAAACCAAAAACTAAATTGAATAATTGCAGCTATCTCGATTATTTAATTTAGGATTTAGTCTTTTTCACAAAGCTTATTGCTATCATTTATATGATATGGAATACTATCACACCCAGTCAATAGATGATAAGTTTTGATTTAGATGTTGGTTTGAACCAACTAATTTAGGAAAATTTGAGACATTACGACTATCCTAATATGTTTTGGACTAACTTCTTGAATCATAAAAGTATTCTTTTTAGACCAATAATCAATATTACAATTAGATGAGATCTTTCCCTTGAATCAGAGTATGGTAATTTTGACTTTCTCAATTTTAAATTCAGTTGATTTAATTTGTTTTCGTATTGATTTTAGTTAATCATTTATCTAATCAAACCCCCCTTTATTTTATTACTTGAAATTAAGAAACTAGTGTTCAGTTCTCTAGGGATTCGATCTAGTTCCATGACTACTACAAAAATTTAAAGAATTGGTATTATTTTGAGGGCTTCAACAACCTGACCAAAATTTGATGCCATTGTCGGGGAACTATTTCAAGTTTCTTAGTTTCTTGCATTTTTATTTTTATAGTTACTACTAACCTCTTATCTTGTATGACTCATGCTTCTCATATAGCTATATTGCAATATAATCTAGAAATTGAGAAGACAACGCGTCGTTTGATAAAAGAGACTAAGCAAGGAAGCGGTTATTCATCTTCATACGTGAAAGTTGAAGTAGATCTAACAATTAGTGAACACTCTAATTTTCAAGAAGAGGACGAAAAGATGGCAAATCTCAATCCCAAAACATTGAGGGAGTTAGCGGCACCAAATTTGAATCAACAAACCTTATGCATTCAATTTCCAGATGTTGAGGTATATTTTGAATTGAAATCTGATTTGATTCTCTTACTGCCTATTTTTCGTGGTCTTGTAAGTGAAGATCTGCATAAACACCAGTAGAATTTCATTCTATCTGTTCTGGAATGAAGCCACAAGGGATGATAGAAGAACAAATTAATCTCAAGGCCTTTCCGTTCTCTTTGAAAGATAAGGTAAAGGATTGGCTATATTATCTTCCACCTGGCTCAGTAACAAAATGGAACGATATTAAAAGAATGTTTCTAGAGAAGTTCTTTCCTGCATCAAAAGCAACAAATATCAGAAAGAAGATATGTGGGATAAGACAAATTACAGGAGAAACATTATGTGAATATTGGCAAAGGTTTAAGGAGCTATGTGCCAGCTGTCCACATCATCAGATTCCCAATCAACTTCTGATTCAATAATTTTATGAAGGACTATTGCTAATGGATCGAAGTATGGTCAATGTAGCTAGTGGAGGAGCTCTGGTAAACAAAACACCTAAGACAGCCAGATAGTTGATATCAGTTATGGCCGAAAATTCTCAACAGTTTGGGACAAGGATGGATTAAGCTATTAAGCATGTGAATGAGATAAGTAACACGTACCTTGAGGATAAAATATCTAATTTAACCGCTCTAGTTTGTCAAATGGTTGTAGGTCAATTGCAAATAACAAGAGTGTGTGGAATATGCTCATTCCCTGGACATCCTACGAATATGTGCCATACATTGTAACAAAACTCTCTTCAAGAAGCTAACACAATAGGGGGTTTTCCTAGTCAACCTCAACGAAAGTATGACCCTTATTTCAATTACCACAATCCAAGATGGAGGGATTATCCAAACTTGAGCTATGGAAATCAAGGAGGCCAACAATGATAGCAACCTCACACTTTTAAACAACCCCAAGCTCTTATATATGCTCAACCTTAATCTTCAAATTTAGGTATGTCTTTAGATGAAATTATTAAGGCGCTTACTAATAATACTAAAAAATTTCAACAGGAAACAAGAGAAAGTCTTCAAAACTTGGAAAATCAGATCACTCAATTAGCCACCTCAATAAGTAAATTAGAAGAGCAAGCATCGAGAAAATTACCTTCCCAAATGGCGGTGAACCCTAAGGAAAATGTAAGTGCAATGACTTTGATAAATGGTAAGGAAATTCAATATGGAATTTCTTTACCAATGGAGAAAGAAAAGCACAATGATGGAGAAATGAAGGACGAACTTCCAACTCAAGATACAACAAAGGTTTAAAAAAATGATTCATCTCCATCAATATCAATTAATGGACATTTACGTCCTTTTCCTAACAGGTTAGCTAAACCAAAAGATGATGATTATGAAAGAGAGAGCTTAAAAACTTTCAAAAAGGTGAAAATCAATATACCACTTCTGGAAGCCATCAAGCAAGTTCCGAAATATGCAAAATTCTTAAGGAGTTGTGCACAAATAAAAGGAAGCTGAAGGACAAAGAGAGAATAATTTTGGGTAAGTATCAGCTGCTATAACTAGGAAATTACTGAAAAAATGTAAAGAACCAAGTATGTTTACACTTCCATGTGTTATTGGTAATAGAAAAATTGAGCGTGCCATGCTAGATTTAGGTGCATCTATTAATATCATGCCATACTCAATTTATCAAGCTTTAAATCTGAATTATTTGCAAGAAACTAATGTGATTATCCAACTAGCTTATTGTTCGTATATGAGTCCTATTGGAGTTATTAAGGATGTTTTAGTCCAACTTAATGATTTCGTATTTCCAGTAGATTTTTATATCTTGAAAATGGATGGAGATAGTGTTGAAAATTCAGTTTCGTTTTTATTAGGTAGGCCATTTATGAAGACAGCTAAGACGATAATCGATATGCACGAGGGTACTCTTTCCATGGAGTTTGATGGAGAAATAGTAAAGTTCAACATTTCTGAAGCAATGAAGTACTCGAATGATTTTCAATCCATTTATTGTATGAATATTATGGATTCATTTGCGCAGAATATGTTTAAAGAAGAAAGTGTTGAAGATAAGTTGGAGTGTAAGGCTAAATCGAAAGTGAACAAGCAAATTGATGAAACTTATGAAGTTGTAGAATCATTATCAACAATGCTAACAGATTTGAAAACTTTAAATGATGAACTTACTATAACTCACAAGAAAATCCTACTTATGTTTTGCAAGCTCTGAAAATAGAATTAAAGGTATTACCTGATCGCCTAAAGTACGTCTATTTAGGTGATGGAAAGTCGTTACCTAGAAGTATTTCAACAAGGTTGCCTAGAGAGCAAGAGGAAGGACTAGTAGCATTACTTGAGGAGTACAAAACTACAATTACATAGAATCTGTAAAGGAAAAAGCCACATCAAGCATAACGGCGTTAAACAATTGTGTTTTTCAGAAGGCAACCCAAAATATGATAGTTTTATTTTATTTTGTTTTAGTTCTTTCTAGGATGCATTTGTTTGTTTTTTAAACATAAATTATTGGCTTTTAAAAAAAATTAAAAAAAATCCAAACTACTAAATCTCATAAGGCAAGATCTCATCTTATATAATTTAGTGTTCTAGAGTGAAGACCTTAAAATTCTAAACTATTAAATCTCACGAGGTGAGATCTCGCCTTATGTAATTTAGTGTTCTGAACTTTCAGATTACCAAATCTCATAAGGCGAGATCTCACCTTATGTGATTTAGTGTTCTTAAAAAAAATATTTTTTTCTTTTCTCATTTAATTATTTTTTCTTTATTTACTTAAATATTTTTTTCTTTTTAAAACCTAATCTGCTTCTTTGTCTTTGTAGGCCTCCTCCCACACAACAGCCCAAAGTTGCACCACAAAAGCACCTTCACGCCTTCACTCGTTTTTTTTAATATTATGGGGCATTCTAAAGCTAATACCAAGGCTGAAGCAAAAGGAAAATTGTTGATGAATGCTAATTCATACTCTCAATCTGCGGCAAGTTCTGAAATTGGTACTAAAAAGAAGCGTGCGTGGATAATTTTCAGATACTCACAACTCAGGAGAGTCCTCTATTTGTGCTTTATTTTTCTTATTATCTTTATTAAGTTATGAGAATCTTATGCATACATTAGGGACAATGTATGATTTAGGTGTGGGGGAGTGAATGTTTATATTATGATGAACTTTGTGACTTTGTTTGGACTCATGATATGTTTATTCATATATTAATTATTCTTCATGATAGCTTTAGAATTTTTTGATTGTTGTTCATGAATAATTATCAAGTTATGATGCATTTTTTATTTAAGATCTAATGCATGAGAGAGACAAGCATGATTAGTGTTTTCATTAAGTTATTTATAGTATCTTATTGATTTTGTTGAATGAAAAATATGTAAGACTTGATGCAATTTTTGGCACCTACGTGAGCTTTGAGCCTAAGAGCATTCATCACATATATCTCATATATCTTTTAGTTATGTGTTATCAAACATAGCTTGTTTACGTTAGAACTTGCTTTTGAATATGTGTTTATATCACATTTTTGATGAATTTGTGTATAAAGATGATGAGGGCACTTAGGATAACAATTTTTTTTATTTAAACAAACCTACCTCACTTTTTATTCGTAGAAAACTAATTTGAGCCTTAACCTTTCTTTCTTGCATAATAACCTTATTACAAACTGAATTTACCCTTTTTGTTATTGATATCCTTAATAATTTTGAACCCCTAAATTGAAGGAATTGTATTAGCTTATTTGCATAGGATTTTGACTAATTGCGTGAAAAGTAACTTGAGAGTTACATTCTTTTGATTTTTTTTAAGAATGGAGAGAAGTAAAAAAAACATAAAAGAAGGTGAGAGGTTGTCATGAAGATGATTAATGTATTGAATTGTTGCTTGCTTGAGGACAAGCACGAGTCCGATGTGGGAGAATTTGATAAGATCTAATCTTGACATATTATTTGATATTATCTCCTTTGTTTTGAATTTAGTTTTGTGCTTAAATGTTAAAATTAATGTTGTTTTGTTTTAGGAGATAAAAAATAGAAATTGCATCAAATTGGAACTTTATTGATGATAATAACAAATATTAGATAAAGTGAAGAGATTGATACAGTGGATAAGGCTGATCAGTTAAAGAGTTAGAATTCAACTAGAAGACTTTGCATTATCCTTATCATGAAGGAGTTTGATTTTGAATTCATTTTTGATGACATCTTTACAAGTTAGAGTTAGATTAGGATTAGATTAGAAAACCCTATAAAAGGGACGTTCCTTACAACAGGAAAAAGGGTTCTCTCTTTTTACGTTTTTAGTAATTCTTAGTCTTTCTTTTATGTTTGTTATTGGAGCGAAAGCCATGTGTGGCTAAACTCATCATTTTGATTCAAGGGGATTCAATACTCTGATTGTAACTTTGTGAGGTTTTGTGTTTCAAACTTTTATTCACATTTTAATTCAAGTATTTCTTGTTTTGAGTTCTCATATTTCATGAATGATTGATATTCAGTTAATCTAACAATTTAATTTAATATTGATTATTCTATCGATATCCGTAATTGTCATGAAGGATTGGTACAAGTAGCAAATAGGTTATTTATGAATTTTCATATTTAACTTATCATAAACAAGAAAACTAATTTTAATAGTTGCAGCTATCTCGATTATTTAATTTCGGGTTTAGTCTTTTTCACGGAGCTTATTGCTATCATTTATATGATATGGAATGTTATCACACCCAGTCAATAGATGATAAGTTTTGGTTTGGATGCTGAGTTTGAACCAATTAATTTAGGAAATTTTGAGACTTATTACGACTATCCTAATATGTTTCGGACTAACTACTTGAATCGTGAAAATATTCTTTTTAGACCAATGATCGATGTTACAATTAGATGAGGTCTTTCCCTTGAATTGGAGTTTGATAATCTTGACTTTTTCAATTTTAAATTCAATTGATTTAATTTGTTTTCGTATTGATTTCAGTTCATCAGTTATTTAATTCCCCCCCGCCCTTTAATTTTATTACTTGAAATTAAGAAACTAGTGTTTAGTTCTTTAGGGATTCGACCTGGTTCCATGACTACTATAAAAGTTTAAAGAATCAACATTATTTTGGGGGCTTCGACAACCCGACTATTTATGATTGGATTGTGTTTGGACACATTAAAAAATCGCAACAAACTAAGATTTGCATCTTTTAATTGTTTCAAATAAAGAAATTAGTTGCAAAATACGATTATTACTATGTCAAAAAGAAGAAATTTGTAATTGACTTTCTCTTTAACTAGTATTTTTATACAAAAAAATCCAGTAATTTATTGTTTATAAGTCTTCATTTTTTTGAAGGAAATAATAAATTTCTACTTTTGAAAATGAAATAGTTTGAGAACTTAAAATATTGATTCTCAATACATGTATTCTAATATTTGCCTTTATTAATATGTTAATTAATTTGCATATGCTCTTTAAGGGACTATGTTTTGGTAATATCAACTAATAGTTAAGTCATGAACATTTTTACTATTTCAATTATCTACTTGTTAAATATGTTAATTGATTTGCATATGCTCTTTAAGGGACCATATTCTAGTAATATCAACTAATAGTTAAGTCATAAACATTTTTACTATTTCAATTATCTACTTCTTAAAATTCGTTTTCATATGGAATAAGGGAAATTATAAAATTTTGGTATAAAAGTGAGTGGTAAGTAAAGTTCAATGTATCATAATAAAGAATTATAATTCAAGCCTACCTAAAACAAGTTATGAACTTTATGATTGAAACCAAACTCTTTCAAGTTGTAGTCAAAAGGTTGATATTATTTTAATTAGTTGTAGCCCTTGTATGTTGCATTGAAAGATTTTCAATCAATTATGTAATAATTAACTTATTCAATAAATTCAAAACATATATAAGATTTGGTAATAATAGTAACTTAAATTATTACGAATGGCATACAGGGTGTAAAATTGATTTTACTAATTTTGTAATTATAAAATGGTAAAATCATTTAATGAATCATTTAATGAATCAATAATCTGTAATGTATAGTAATAAGTTAATTTGTAACAAGGTGTATAAATAAAGATATTGTAAATTATTTTTCTAGAGACTTTGAAGCCTACTAGTTAATGTTAACATAAGGAATTTATCCACTTATACTTTTCGGGCCAAACCACCATCACTTAATTCCAACAATAAAAATATACATTTGCATAAGTTAATATCCAAGCTCAAATTTTTCTAAGAGTTAAATTTGTGAATAGCAGAGAAGAGACCTTGCCTCTCATTCCTAAGGTTTTAAATTATTCTCCAAATAATATCTATTAGGTGTTTTAGAGGTTGTAGTAAGCGGACCACCATAACATTAGCTTATGACTAGATTTTTTTGTAATTTTTTGTTGGTGATGTTGTGTTAGTATAGTGGACTACTTGGAATTATATTTAACTTATGTTTCTTTTTTTCACTTAGATAAGTTTTGAAATTTGGTGTACAAATTACATATCCTTCACTTTTCTATTAACTTGGAAATTATTTGTGTTTATTATTTATAGTGTAAAAGTTACATCTATATGCAACTCTAACATTAATAATTCATAATATGGATTTATACTGCTTTTAATATTTCATAATGATTATAAATAGGTTTGCAATGGCTCAATATAGAGGTATAAGGCTATTAGTAGGAAATTTATATTAGGATCTAAGTTGAAATATATTGATGGAGATACAAGTATCTTTGAAAAATTAACCTTAATATACCAATTATAGATAAATATGTAAGATTGGAAACGATTTATGGTACTTTCAAGTTGACAAGTTATAATATAAGTTACCAAGTTCTGACTTTAATAAGTCATTGAGCCTAAACGAGATGTATTAGGCTTTTAAACCTTACAAAAATCTATAAAATGGTTAATGGATATATAACCCATAAGTTAGACATACCAATCCCTAAACCTAACATATTACCTATTACTAGACGAAAGGAGATCAGTAGGGAGGATTGAGATAGTCATCATAAAGAAGGAAGTAGTGTTATTAGGGTGGGTATGTTGATGATTTAGTTATTGAAGATGTAAGAATACAAAATGTTGACCATGTTGATGAATAAATTGGAAAATAGGTGAAATATATTAGTCACTATGGTGACGAATAAGTTTGTGATCAAGAAAATGAATATGTACAAGCCAATTTCTGTGAAGAAATTTTAAATGACCATTAACTAGTTGAAATTGATTCAACCGATTATGGTAGTTTTATTGGTAATGAAAGAGAAGCATTAGGTAAATCATTGCAAAGGACAATTACCAAGTACTAGGTATAATCCAACAGGTATGGCACCATATTGTAGATTGGACATAAAGTTTAAAAATGCAAAAGAATTTAAAGATTTTGTACATTGTATAGTAAAAACATAATACAATGTCTGATTGGAAAATAGTGAAAGCAATAGAATCAGAGTTGAGTATATTTGGGAATGCTTATGGAAGTTGTATGTTGGATATGATAAGAAACAAAGGTGTTTCAAAGTGAAGATATATCAATTTGTTCATAGTTATTTCAGAATTAATAAATAAAATTGGTTTCTTCTATGTTCTTAGAAAGACATTTCAAATATAAAATTCTTGAGAAGTCTCGTATCTTTACAACAAACATGGTTAAAGAGTGTAGAGAGGAAATTAATATACTTGTTAGCTCAAACATGTGCACAGCAGTGAAGTGGAGATTTAGAAAAGAAAAGGAAACAATTTTGTTAATGAATATATCAAACTGTAAAGATATGTACATGAGTTGAAATTTTATAATCTCGGCTCAACAACAAAGTTATAACTGGCAAGGAATCAAGAGACTTTTTTTCTAAAGAATGAAAATTATGTTTTATGCAAACAACTATCATAACACAACATTCGTTTTATTCTTCATTATCTTTTATTGCAGTCCAAAAGGTTATAGTTTTGCTTTGATGTCATGAAAAGAGGATAAATGTATTTGAGACCTATTTTTAGGATAGACGATTGCTTTTTGAAGATAAAAGTACGTCAATTGCTAAGAGCAATAAGGAGGGATAGGAATGGAGGGATATATTATTGACATAGGCTATTGCGAAGGTAAAAAACACTCATTTATGGAGTTGGTGCATGAATTTACTAGCATCTGAATTGGAATCAAATGATAGTGAAGGAATTATAGTCATATCTGATATGCAAAATATAACTTAATTGTCAAATATTTACTATTAAATAGAATTCATCAATTTTTAGAATATTGACTAGATTTTTTATATATTGTTTTATGGATTTGTCAAAGATGTAAAGGAGACTTTACTAAATAACTCACCAAATGTGCGCTAAGCACATATACTATAAATAATGTGGGGATGAGAAAGGAAAGGACTTGAGAAAGCAATTATGTAATTATGAATGGTTAACTTATGTAAACAATTTCAATAGGTAGCTGAAGAGGCTTTACAAAATAAAATTTGGATGCGCTTCTATCTAGCTTAAATATTTTAAAAAGATGTGAACAAGATTTTACCAATCATAAGAATGAAATGTCCAATAGATGATAATAATATGAGTGAAACTTTCAATGGATGAATCTTATCAACCAGAGACAGGCCAATAGGTAACATGCTTAAAACAATTAGAATCATATTAATGAAGAGACATTCAGATATGAGACAATTTATACATAAATGGAAGTTAGATATCGCACCAACTATAGTGAAGAGCTTAGAGAAAAAAAAAGGATGTAAATGTCATTGAGAATAGTTTGGAATGGAGATGAGACATATAAAGTTTCAAAGGGTGATGGCAAACATATTGTGAGGATTCGTAGATAACAAACATGTAGTTATTGAGGATGGGATCTATATGGATATCCTTACAAACAAAGGACATTGTATATGCTTGCTAACAAAAGGCTCGGTTCCATAGTTTGATTGAATGTGTTGGCTTATTAAAGATGAAATTTTTGGCCTATAATTGAATCAGAGGTGGTAAACCACTAACTAAAAACCTCATATTAGGGAGACCCAAAATTATAAGAAATAAAGGACAAAATGAGCATAAAAATTTGGAAAATCTAAAGAAGTTGTCTTAGAAACGACAAGTGCAAAAACATAGGAAGTGTGGCAATTTTAGTCATAACTCTAGAAAATGCAACAAGAAAGGTTCAACATTACCTATTGAGGCATATTCACAGGTATATAAACTTACTTGGTAGTATAAATCTTTCTATATTATCACAGCCATTAGTTTTTTCTTTTTGTTATTCCCATTATAATTATCACATTATAACTGAAGCATCTTCATAAGTATATAAACCTTCAGTTTATGATTAATTTATCTTGGTTTTGATAATTGATGAATATGTTTTTTTCATTAATATAGGTTACCAATGCAAACAAATTTGAACATATTGCTATACCAAGTGAACAAAGTTATACTATGAGTTTTATACATGATATTTATTAATTACATTATTGACAAGTAATTCAAAGCAATAATGGGAATTACATGTATGTTTCTAGGCTGGTAGCTCTTCACAAGCTCATATAAGGAAGTTTGGCGGTGTTGATCCACTGTAATATCCCTTTCACCTACTGAGGGTTAAAACCCTAAAATTTGGTGCACGTGAGCTAAGAAACTTCGAAGAGGGTGTGGGGATTTTTTGTGTTCGTCAAACGGACATAGGAGTCCGTTTAACGGACAGCTTCGGATGAATTGGAACAATTTGGATGACTCATGTCCATTTAACAAACATGTAGGTCCGTTTAACGGACCTTCTCGGGAGAATTGGGATACTTTGGTCGACTCATGTCTGTTTAACGGACCTTCTCGGATGAATTTGGATTGCTTGGCTGGTCTATGTTCGTTTAACGGACATCCCCTGGACAACTTTAGTAAATTGTATTTGTGATCGTTTTAAATTTGGTACATGTGGTCTTAAGCGAGATTATGGTAAAAATGCATCATATTTGGATACACATTGATGAATTGGATTATTGCACAGATTAAAATCATTGATCATGCACTCAATTGACATTTTTCGGGTATAATTGGTAATAAATGTGATTGTTTGAGAATTGTGGGCTATGGTTACTGTAAATTGATTTGGAAAGTGAAATTGTTAATTTTGTATTTTTGAAGAATTTTAGAAAATTTTCCTGAAATTTTTAGAGATAATTTTTGGACTAGGAAAAATGTCGAGTGGCAGATCAATTGATAAATGGCAGTGGAATTTATTGTCAACTAGCATTGGAATATTAAAATACAAGACTTGGGGAATTAATGACAAGTGTACCTTATTGAAATTGGGTTTGAATGGATATTTATAA
>JANIPN010356869.1:0-14110 GCA_027478595.1 Erythroxylum anguifugum
CTAAGAAAGAAGACATGAAGGAAAGTGGTAGCTGGTTGCAACTCGTTAGCCTTGGTAGGCAAATATTTTATAGTAGGTTTTGTACAAATATGACCGTCACTACGGTGAAAACTAATATCGTCTATGGCGGTCAGCGTAACTAGAACTGCAGTTGGAAACCGACGCCTGAACTTACAGAGCCTTGTTTCCCTAGCTCCTCTGCTTCAACACGAGCATATCTTGCCTCCCAAGCACTTGCTTGTTTTTGTTTCATGTTTAAAAGGCTCCTTAGCTTCTAGGATGTTAGCTTGGATGGGATATGAGTTCCAAACTGACTGATGTAGCTGTCCTTTGGTTTTGAGACCACAGTCGGTCAAAAAAACTTATGTTATATGATATGACGCCATGACTCCTATTAAAGTCATCCATTTTCTTTTCAAGATACAGTCCTTGTTTTTGCGCCTTGACTAAAACATCCTTTTGATCTGCTAGAACCTTTTTAATAGTTCCAATCTCGTCTTTTATATCTTCAACAAAAATCATCAGGTCAATTTCCTCATTTACATCTACAAATTTTGAGATATTTGTTGAGTTTGTACGAAGCCCTGCACCGTCGCCAACACCCTTCAGTGTGTCCGAAAGAAGCTTGAAATCCCATAACAATTTTGTCTCTTGGTTCGCCTGTTACTTACGTCAGTTTTCTATTCAAAGCATCCAGGTGAGACAAATCTAACCACATTCCCAACCTCTGACTCAAAATAGTCGAGGAGTTTACAATCCTCTGGAAGTTTGGCTCTGTCAAGCACATTGGCGCACGAAGTCGTAATAAGGTGAATTAAGTCCGAAGTATGTTGTACATGAGCTGTCCCTACTATGGTACGTATTATATTATCGAGAAGGTCTGGCGGGTCGCTATTCCATCTTTCGGGGAAGCAAGATATCACGATGTCTGTTTCTGGGCCTTTACCTGCTTTCTTTCCTCGTGGTATGTAAAGCAGCCATAGTTGGTCAACCATTAGAATCTTGATATCTGATACGATATTTTGCATATCTTTGCGGCTGGTTCGGCTCTTGTTTCCTTCTTCTGAAGGCTCCATAGCAAGCTTTTCCTTCCAAGAGTCTAGAGCGTGGCGATAAACAACTTGATCTCGGTCCCTTGGCTCAGTATCGCGAAGCATATAATAATAATATTGATCGATAGTTCTGCCACATAATTAAACTAAATAAATCATAGGACGTAGAACAAGGGGCAGTACCGTCGAACCATCAATGGGTTTCTAGCCGTAAGATATGCCTCTATGTCATGCTCCTTAGCTTTTGCGTCCGTGGTATGCCATGTATTAGGTATTTCGACATGATACTCCTCGTCAGCATCAAAATTAAAGCTAGCTATGTTGTGCTCTTGGTGTATCTTCCCTTCTTGATACTTAGCCCTTCTGATAACGTTTGCCATTCGAATACGGTTCGCAGTGGTTTCGAAATTTAAAAATGGCATACATAATATAGAAACTTCGAGTTCATTGCCGTATCGGGTTGCATGAATTTTTTTAAAAAATGAGCTGAGAAATGTTTTATGCAAATTAGGTGTCTCATGTTTGTGAGTTCTAAGTATCGCATCAATTGGAGGAAGCTCTACATCTATCCGCGTAAGAAAATCTTCCAGCCATGTTGCATTGTTTGAGGGTATATGGTACCACTGGCAAACAGAGGTAAGGGTCTCGGCCCCGGAGGAATGGACAGAAGCTTTAGGCTCTGTTTTGGAAACGGCCAAACCATTCATCTTGTGTGCCCTTTCTTTGGTCTTATCAAAGATTTGTAAAGGATTTAATTGTTGTTTGCGATGATATATCAAGTCCATCACACTGCGACGTTCCCGGAGAAAGGCTTTCCCTCCATTTAGAATGTCGAATGCTGTAATGATATGGCATTTGCAAGCATTTACTGCAGCTGGAGATTCAGGGAATTGAATCTTTCTCCCTGGCTGCTGTTGAGTCCATAGTCCACTTTTAATGAATGAAGGTTGTGACAGACAAAAATAGACCTTTTCCATCTGTGCGTAATTGGCTCCAGTAGATTCAAACTCTTTCCATTGCTCTAAGAAAAGTTTCAATGGAGTCTTACCGGATTTGTTCGGCTGCCGAGCATCTGCACCTACCTGCGTAAGTAGTAATTTAAGAGTATCAATCGGGAAATTGATAGCTCTCTGCGAGCTCATAGCTATCAGATGTAGCGCAGAATTCCCGTTGATGTCAGTCTCACCAACGTCTGCAAACTTTTCAACAATCAACCATTTCACAAGGTCGTAGTTGTTATTAGCTATTGCAACATGTAGCGCTGTTTGTCCTCGTCGTCCCGTCAGACCAATCGTTCGATGTCTTTGGGTGAGAATTTCTTCTATTGCGGCTTGGTTGCCTGCCTTCGACGCATCCAAGATTCTATCCGCATCCCAAAATTGAGCTATCTTCGATAGCATTGTACGATAGCCTGTAGAGTTTATGTTTGGCACATTTTGATGGGCTTCGTTCGAGTCAAACTAATAGTTGTTATGTATCTAAGAAAGAACGTAGCCGAATAGTGAAACATACCGTCAATGCATGGTGGAATGACCACGCAGGGATGCCTTGATCATATAGTGTCTTACAAGTGTTGTGTAGCTTACTATTCTGCGTGGATTTAGTATCCAGCCGAGGCTTGAAAGGAATAGGGCTCTCTATTTCGACCAGAGTTTTCATATCTACTCGTTCTTTCATCTCCTGTAAGCTCTCTAATCCGATCACTCCGGCAATTTGGCCCTCCAGGCTTTCCCCTCTACACAAACGCATAGTTTCACTTACAACAGATAGTGCCTGTCCTTGGGCAAGAAAAATAAGAGAACCCTCGATTTTGAGGCTTGAATTGCTGTTTTGATTCACACTAGCTTCTCCTTTAGCATTAGCCATTAGTTCATCTAATTTTCCTTTGAGGTCATTCGCTAACTCGGTGTCTATTACTCCACGGTGCTGACTCCTCGGAAGTCGATAACTATATTGTAGGATTTGAGCTTCCGGGAACGTCTTAGGAAACATAGAATCATCTTTTAACCAATTTAAATTAGTGGGCGTAAGCCGGTTGATCGAATACAACGGTGACTTCGTGTGTTCACGGTGTTGCGACATGCTTCTAGTTCCCCTAGCAGATGACGAGACTCGGGACGTAGTGTCTCTGTTGTACAAAAATTTCATTATCCAACCATAGAAAGTTGTAGGTTCATTCCGAGGAATCGTATCACGGCGATCTAATTGCCTGACATCCACCGAAGCGCAATTCCAAGCAAGATCCGGAGCATCTTTCCCCTCTATTCTGCTATTTACTGCGATAATAGTAAATGGATGCCTGGTTCCTAATTTATAAGACCGAATTCTTCCTATTTCTGAAATTATTGGTGGCTTCTTAAACTGAATTCCACCAGGATAATCCCGCCCTGCTCCTCCAGGCGGTCTTGTTGCCAATTTACGACCCTGTGACCGGGTAGTAGTAGTAGGAAATTTGATAAGAGCGCTACGCTTCACCGGTATGTTATCTCTAGTATTCCCTGGGGTGTTCGCATTTAAATCGTCAGGACTATTTGCCGCAAGTGGCTGCCCAGCTTCGTTAGGTCCGTTCTCCTAGTTTATTATGTTCGTTCAGAGCAACATATATGTTTTTAGAATTACGAACTTCATGATCTTGGTTGCCATCTTGAGACATTTCTTTGAATATTGTACTACCTATGTTGGTGCATGAGATATATGGCTGCACATGCAATTGCTAAGGCTTTGATCTGAGATTTTGAATAAATCTACGTGGTTTCGAATGCCGAGTAGGTATAATTGCAAATAACTAGGGATTAGAGTTAAAGACACCTACAATCGGACAGGTTTCCAAAAAAAACATCAAGTCGAACTTAAGCATTTAGATTCTCAGGCTTGCATGCTCCAATATATAGTTCTCGGATAAGACAGACGGGAATGGCGGCAAGAGACGGGTGATCAAAAAGCTACCGCAGGTAGGACTTTTTCTAATTGTGATGATTTTCATTGGACTAGCTTTGTACAGTCACCATTCCAGAGAATGAATGACGCAGCCTCGCAGCAATTGAAGCGGGGTACCCGATGGCCATAAAAACAAATACTTGAGACTTCTACTGAGGGGTTCCGTTTTCTGATTCGAGCTCGAAAGAAGACCCTTAAGCCGTATATAGGCCCAGATCGAGATCTAAGCAACTGAATGTGCGTGAATCACTACCTTGTCTTATGACTTGGTTTTATTTATAGATCCCCACGTTCCTAGGTATGAAGACTTGGTCATATTAAGTAACTAATAGAGTCGGTAGAACTTTTAAAAACTTGTAGGTCTGCGTGGGACGGTCTTTATTCTTGAGATAAACTAAGATAAACGGCTACGCAGCTTCGATTCCGTTCGGTCGCTAAGAAGGGAAGCAGAGGTTACGAACCTATGCTTGTACACTATTGGCGCGGGTGCACCCTGTTTGGACGCCTGAATCTAAAGGATATCACAATCTACTCCTAGCCTTCGCTGGCGGCTTGGCCAAGTCCGAACAACCTATTGCGAAAACTAACATGGTATCATTTATGAGGAATGCCGATCCCGCGCCGGGCTTGACGACCACAGTATAAACTGTACGTTCAGAATCACCATACAATTGATCTCGCGGTGTAAGCCAAAGAAACGCTTATTCATTCTCACGATTTCAAATCATGTTTCTCATACGGGCTGAAGTTTGCCCGGTCATACCTCACAGCACAATGCGCTTGCTTTGACATCTTGACTAAGGTAGGTTGCCGGCTTCTCTTCACTGCCACGATCACGTTAAATTTAATGCCTGAGTGTCGAAGTATCTTGAAACCTTACAATAGATTTGTTCTTTGTTTTCGTTTGCAAAGCCCCTGATTACCGTGGTTGTTTGGATCTTTCCCATCTAGACAACTCTCTATCTGTATTAATACCCTGCCCCCCTCTATCTACCTGCGTCTAAATCTTAATTAAATGTGATTTTAATATCAGTACTACGAGTTCTACTAGTTACTGCCGTGAAATCAGATCACAATGTCCAAGGAAGTAACCCCGAAGCGAACGGTCCTAATCACCGGTTGTTCGGACGGTGGCTTGGGTTCGGAGCTCGCAATCGCCTTCCATGAAGCTGGGCTGCATGTATACGCGACAGCTCGGAATCCCGAAAAAATGCAAGATCTCGCTTCCCGTGGAATCGAGACGCTTACGCTCGATATTCAATCCGAGACTTCGATTGCCGAAGCCGTCGCCAAGTTATCCAGTCTAGACATCCTCGTCAACAACGCCGGCATGCAGTTCCCAATGCCCGTATCCGACATCCCTATATCAAAGGCCAAAAACGTATTTGACCTAAACGTATGGTCGCAGATTGCCATGACACAGGCCTTGTTGCCGCTGCTGATGAAGTCTTCCAACGGGATGATAGTGAACCAGACATCGGTCGCGGCGGTCACTACCATTCCGTTCCAGTCAGTATACAACGCCTCAAAGGCAGCGATGGCGATGTTCTCGGATACAATGCGACTCGAGCTCCAGGGGTTTGGTATCACCGTGATCGACCTGAGAACCGCACTTGTCAATACGAACCTTATTCGGAATGTCCAGACTTCGCAGATACAGCCGCTGTCAAAGGGATCGATATATGAACCAGCCAGAGAACTTATAGAAAAGACACTGCGGCAGGAGAAGTTTGAGGGTCAAGGCATGGCGTCACCGCAGTGGGCAAGACTGGTCGTGGGAGATTTGTTGAAGTCACATCCTTCTCCGGTTATTTGGAGAGGTGAAAAAGCGTGGTTGGCTAGGTTAGCAACCATAGTCCCATTCGGATTTCTTGATGGTACCGTAAAGAAGATGGCCGGTTTGGATATTATCGAGCAACTGATTAAGCAGAGCTTAGGCCATTAGATTTCGTCTAGGATAGGTATATATAGGTACTAAACTTGACAGTCTAAGTCTGCATGTACATGCAAAATGCTGTGGGAGGGCACGAAGTTCCGCGGTCGGGTTTATGCCACCGTGCTGGACTCACCCAATTGTTTCCTAACATGCTGAGCACGTAAAGTGGAATGAAGTTTGAATTGCAATTTTCGTTTGGTTGATACGGCATTTTTCTTGATTCTAGAGCGTGGCATATCTCAGCCTTATCTATCGCGATGGTCTTCCTCTCCAAAATGAAAATGAGAAAGGATGTTTGCAAAGAACGTTCAACCTCTAAAAGAAAACCAAGCAATCCTCGACTAAATGTTGATCTACACTGCCAGTGACTCTAAACTCTTCTAGGACGCAGTGTCTATCGAACGAATACACCGAACGACTGAAGGCTGGCCTTCAGGCTGAACACTAACGGCACAAGGCCGTTCAAAACAAGTGCCGCTAGCTGGTCCAAATCGGCCCAGCCCGATACCGAGGCCGGTACGAGAAGATCCGGCCTGAAAATGGGAAATAAGACCTGTAACCATGTCGTTGAAAGAATCCAAAAGAACGCCACGTCGCATACGAAGGTACCATACAGGACGCTAAATAGAAGAGGGAAATAGAAACTAACAATCTCTCCACGAGTATCTTCAGAAACAAATTTTGACAGGAAGGGAATCCCGGGAACTATAAAAGCAAGAATTGCAGTAAGAACAATCACTCCCAAAATACCAATAGTACTCCAATTGAGAACCACCTGCATTGCAGCCATGAATTTCATGACGGGCCATAGGTCAAATTGTAAAATACTAGCAGGCGATAGGATCAGTTCTTCTGCTATGCCCCATACTCTCGAAAAGTTCTCCTGTAGTAGTTTGAAATCCCCTTTCATGCTCTGGATCCGGGTAAAGTAGTCTCGAAAGTAGTCGATCCCTTTCTCTTGGTTGGCGAAGCGAAGATTCATTACCGAATAAAAAGATGTAACGTCATTTCCTAGAAGGAGAGCCTCGGGTTGTTCCGGTATTTCTAGAGAGGAGATTTTAGTACAGAGGATAATGTCGAAGGAAGCTCCGATTATATAGCATAATACGTATATCCCAAACACAATGTAGAACATGCGGGTTTGTCTCGAGGAAGCACCGGTTTCCAGAACGAAGTAAATGAAGTATCCTACTATACCTATCATCACAGCAGCGTACCAGGCAGGTTCGAAATTGAACGGGGACTCGGGGCTTGCCCGCACTACGAGCTCGACATATTCCCATTCTACCGCAGACATATGATTATATTGCCTCACCACAAGGAAGAATAGTCTCATGGCACTTAGGCTTGAGACCCAGAGAAGCACCGCGATTATGTCGCGCCTTATCCTAAAGCCCTTGGACCAGAGCGTGATGAACGTTTTGCCGCTTGACTTTGCTGTTCCCTGGGTAAGTTTTGCGGCCCAAGCAGCCACTAGAATAGCACCTAATGTAGTATTCCATGTCCGCAGTGCTGCTAGAGGGGCAGCGAGCCGAGCAACATCGTCTGGCTCTATCCCTCCAGGCCCTTTTGATAACTTACGGAAGTAGAGTGAAGCATTGACAGCAGCGATGCAGGGGTATGCAAACGTGGACAAGAGATTTGTGTCTAGGCCTAAGATCTGACCATATACAAACTTCTTTGCGGGCTTAGAGCTGGACGAAGAGTCCTCGTTTGAAGAGTCCCTGTGGGTGTCTATTGGCTCGTCTGAGTTGGACTCGAAAGCTTTGTCCAAAATTGCGGATATCGCGATAAGAATCCAAGACACAAACGCACCAGGCCCATAGAATCCCGAGACAAGAGTCACGTCGAATGGGCCGTTACCGTCTTGATATTCGCTACCGGTGGCCTCCTGAGGTCCACTACTGTCACCCGACTGAGTCGATGTACTAGTTTCCGAAGATGAACCGGTTGTTGTCACGCTGATTAGAGGGCTTGCACCAACAAAGGCTATATATATTGCAATAAACGTAAGAAAACCGAGAGACGAGAACACCAGTCTTGACATAGTTTGATGCTGTCGGCATTAAACGACAAAAGAAATAATGGAAACAGGACGTGAAAAATAGTAGAAGAGTTAACGAGGACCAACATCAGTATATATTTCTACAAGACACGATGAATATGAATGGGGATGAGCATGAAATGTGGCGGTGCTTCTGAATATGCCCTGCGTGGGACAAGCGTGGGCTCTAGCGGTCGAGATTGCCACCCGGGCGTGCGTGCAAGAAAGTAGGATACATCCGCGCCAGCACAGAAGTCAAGGATTCGTTTAAAACTCAACAACTAATATGACATTTAAAGGAATAACAGGTAGTGTTTTGAAGGTAACAAGCCAGGTTTGTAATTGTTTATAGCGTATGGTCAATGACTTGGTGATTTTGTTTACAGTGCGTGAAAACTGCACAGGTGCGTAGAACACTTTTATTTTTGGGGATCGACGACCCTGTGCTGAACCCTGAGCCCGCTGCGCCGCCGAGGGGGAGATAGCGGAGATAACCCAAATTGGGAGCCTCGGCACACCCCCTGAGAGTTTACTTTAGGCTCTGCGGTTGCCCCCAGCAACGCCAGTTCAGGGCCTCAGTCTTGCACCTCACCATCCGACCTTTCACAGCGATCAGACGCTCACCCGCGCTTACCTGACCACTACTGCACCTCCCATAGCTGCGCTTGCCTGACTGGCAACAGAGTGCATGCCGACTGTTGAAAGGTCGCTCTTGCCCATAGACTCTTGTTTGTGAAGTTTTGGCTGCGTTAGCCGTGGTTGTGATGGATGAGTCTGCGCTGGCGAACCAGTACCAGCTGCTGGAGGAGCTGGGAAGTAAGGATCTCTAAAATTTCCATGGAGCCAAGAGAATATTTTCGCTGACGATAAATAGGTGGAAGCTTCGGTGTCGTCTACAAAGCTATCGAGGTTGCAACTGGTGAAGTCGTCGCCGTGAAGCACGTAAGTAAACAAACCTGAAATGGTGTTGTTGCTCGCTGACCACGTGAAGATTGATTTGGAATCAAGTGAAGATGACATTCAAGAGATCCAAGGAGAGATCAACTGTCTCAGTAGCTGTGCTAGCCCACACGTTACACAGTATAAAGCCAGCTTCCTACGAGGTTCGAAGTTGTGGATTATCATGGAATACCTGGGTGGCGGATCATGTCAGGATCTAGTGAGTTCTCAAATCGAATGCTATCTTGAAAGGGTCATTTTTCGAAAACACTGAGTACTAATACCAAACAGCTGCGACCGGGACCTTTTCTCGAGTCTCACGTAGCCATTGTTTGCCGTGAGTTGTTACTTGGACTTGACTACTTACATCGAGAGGGAAAAATTCATCGAGATATCAAAGCAGCAAATGTCTTGTTGACTCAAGCTGGGAAAGTGAAACTTGCCGACTTTGGTGTAGCCGCGCAGTTGAACAACATCAAGTCGATCCGGAATACGCTGGTAGGGACACCATTCTGGATGGCGCCAGAAGTAATACAAGAGGAAGGTTACGACTTCAAAGCCGATATTTGGTCCCTTGGTATAACCGCAATCGAACTTATCAACGGTGCACCACCTCATGCTGATATGCATCCTATGAAAGTACTCTTTCACATTCCACGAAACGAAGCTCCAAGACTGGAAGGAAAGCAATACAGCCGCGAGTTGAAGGACTTTGTGGCTGCATGCTTGGTGAAAGATCCCGACCGTCGACCAACGGCCAAGCAACTTTTACATCACAAATTTATCCGCCAGGCGGGTAAGGTGGAAGGTCTTCAAGAAATTATACACCGTCGACAGATGTGGGACAGCAAGCAGGAGCGCGCCAACGAACCCCGATACTATCAAGAATCTATGAATGTGATGAGCTCAGTGGAAGAGGAGGATGAATGGGTTTTCGATACCGTCAAAGCGTCCACAATTGGTACTTTCAACACGAATCCTTTCGAAAGCGTCAGGATATCCACAGTGAGGAAAGCCTCGGGTCCTGCGCAATCAATAGACAGCTCAACTACGGCCGAGAGCATGATATCTAGACTGACCCTGGAAGAACATCCTGTTGAGACCCCTCAAACAACACCTCCATCGACGATTCGGCGGACCCCAGCCAAACGTCGCGCATCTCCGTCTCAGCAGATGTCATCCGTAAAACGCAAGTCGAGCATACGCTCTACCAGTATTTCGAAGTCTTCCCAACGAAAGCCCTTGGCCCCAGACATGTCTTTCGGCAATGGAGCTTCGACTACAAGACAGTTCTCACGCGTTTCGAATAATACCCCCGAAATGACACCTGAAGGCACACTTGCCGAAACAGATGAGAACAGACCACCGTTCATGGAAAGTATGACGAAAGAGGCTCTCGTGGGAAGAAGAGCCTGCTCCAAAGTCATCGATGGCGCGTTCCAAGAAGTACTGGCCCAGACTGGTAACTACGAGCAACGGGAAGCAATCAAGGGGGCTTTGAAAGCCTGGCGAACACTTGACCTCAAAGATCCTGAGGGAGAGTTCATGGTTCTGAAATTGATAATAGAAAGAGTCGCTAGGTATGTGCATCCCCAGGACTTAAATCCTAATCTCCCGCCAGTAGGCTCTACTGCAAAAGAGCTCCCGTATCTCCCTCAACACCAGAGTACATTACTAATCGGACCCCCAGCGACCCCCGTCTCTCCTCTCTCCTCCCCGAAAACCCCCACCAACCGGGCCTCCAGCGGCAGAACTCGCAGCAGCAGCCGAAGCTGATGCTCGCGCAAAACAACCCCCACCTGAAGAGCCACAAGCGGCGGCAGTCCAGCGTGATGACCTCGGCCGGGACGGACCTCTCGATGGGCGAGCAGGCCCTGAAGCTCCCCGGGATCATGACCCCCGGGATGGAGCACACGTTCCACATCGCCAACGGGCTCTACTCCAAGTGGGTGGAGAACCTGAGCGAGAAATGGCCGAATGTGGAGTAGTAGTAGGCCGGTACCCGTGCCCGTTCGGTGAATGGTGCTTGCCTTCGGTCCCGAAGAGTTGTGTATGAGTATGAAAAGATTTTTTGTTTTTGGTACCGAGTGGGGAGATTTGTTTAGAAGCGATTGTTTTGTTTAAGCAAGCATTAAGCGTTGGATTTGGAAGCGTGCAAGCGAAGCAAAACACCCACGTAAAGCGTGGGATTAACTTCTTTACGAGTTAGCCATGTGGAGGCAACGAAGAGGGCCAGGCGAGCTCAAAATTTTTGGGGTGGTTTTTGTGATGATATCCGAACTGGATAATTTGATTGGATTTGTATGATTCAATGAACGTTTCCAATCGTAGGATCATCAGACATTTAAGGTCAGTTTGTAAATAGTGCCGTCCATGAAAGTAGAGGATGACTAGGTACCGTGGGAGGCTTGCGTTAACTTTCTTGCTACCCCTATGCATAGCGACTGGAGGCAGAATAGCATGACAGACTTGGCTCGCATACATTTAGACATATTTGGTAAAGGATCACTGCCTTGAGTTATTAATTAATTATCTCAATTGATTTTCTATACTTCTGAACCAACCCGATCGTATGTGAGCGATGTAATACAACTTCCACGGGCTCGCAGTCGAATGGTACTTCAAATCGCGGCCCGGTAGCCAACAAATCTGTTGTTCTACGGGGACAAGTCAAAAATTGAGCCGGTCGGCTGCATAATAGTAGTTGTCGAAGGTTGGGTCATAGTCGTGGCAGCAGTTTAGAAATGATGTCACGGAAGTATATTAGGAACGGTTCTATGGTCTTCATAACGTCGTCGTCGTATCGCAGCTTCAGCTATGGATTAATTACTCTGAATGAGGGCCAGAACACCAGGGTCGACCCAAAACATCCAAGTCTGGTGTTGGCTGTCACTGCGGTTAAGCTAATATGCCGGATGGGGCCCCCTGCCTCCCTAATTCCTGGGTTAAGGTTCCCCGCAAGCCAAGTACTCGTACAGCCAATCCCGAAATTTTCATTTCCAATAAACCTCAAGTTCGGGTGCGGGTCGTCGCAGACTCGTCCGGTCTAAACTGGATCGAGCTACAATCTAAGTCCGTGTTTGGTTTCTGTCTATATCCAACGTTTCCCTCATTAGTTTTCCTTCAGTCGCACTCCTTCCTTGCTCCCGCACTCCGCAGTGCCAGCCCGGCGCATCAGCCGTATGTGCTGTTGATGATGCTTTCTTTCGCACAGCTGAAAGACTTTATTTGAAGATTGAAGGAAAGTAATATAGAGAGCTTATGACGGGCATTCAACTGTCAGACTTCATCTATCGCCACACACGCAGAGCGCAGCCTAGCGGTGGGTAGGGAGCATCTCTACCGGTGCTCGAATACGTAGTCGTCTTATCCACCGACGCACTTGAGGCATGTCTTCAATGTACAGCCGAGCAAGAGGAACTATGTTGGTCCATGTAACTATACTGCTTGCTAGCGCAACGAGGCTAAACGATATCAGGTCTTGCTGTGGCGATGTGCTCGGGTGATTTTGTACTATAGCCACGCATAGTACGTCCAGGAACAAAGCCGACAGGAGTATAGCTGGAATGTAACTATGCCAGGTCTCAGCAATGAAAGCGTGGCAGGCGTTCAAAGGTGGCCTACCTTTTGCTCATATTGTTGGCAGTGAGCTGTACGAAACCATACCACCAATTGAATATCCCGGCCCCTACGAATATGCTGCTAATACTTAGACTGCGGTTACCTGGCACAGAACCTGGGGAACTTACAGCCAAATCTGCACTTCCGTGGTTCTCGGTTCGTTTCTTGCCACCCACCACCAGAAGCTCCAGATGCTCATCAAGGCGCCCGTGACAAAGGATGCTTCTGCGCCACGTCTGATCATGACGGCGGCGCCTATCAGAACTGAAACATGGATGAGAAGACAGAGAGCGTCGCCTGCATCGCTGACCTGGCGCCGATACGAGCTTGCACCCTCACCCAGGACTGGAGTTGGGAAAGATACGCAAGCGACAAGCAGAGACTTGGTATACCGATTGCGAATATTATAAGGTGACTCGAAGAAATACCGGGCAAGACGCTGCACTATATATTCGTACCATGCTATCGGTGGCTCATGACTTTCTTTAGGTTTCCGCACGGAGTAATTCTTCGAGAGACTGTCTTGGATAAACAAATCGCTATCTTTGCGAGACTTGAATGGTCGAAGTCGCCATACTAGCTGGTGGAAATTCCAAAGCGTCCCAGGTTCGTAATCGGTTACAGCCGGATACATGGTAGGTAGCGGCCTATAAATATGGTAGAGATAATATTTAAACAGATATTAGCTACTATGGAAAGTACATTAGCATCTGAACAAGTAATCGTATACCTGAATAACCAATGAATATTATATCTTAAGTCATTTTCATAAGTGTTGTGAAAGAAACTATGAAATCGTCCCTAACTTACCTACCTAGGTAGGCTATAAATGAAGGGGTGCCAGGACTAACAAATAGTTGGAACAGCAGTGATCCTCGAATGTCTAATCCAAAAACCAAAGTGGCGTTCATTCAATAAAATAACGATTATTTCTGCCTTGTTAAGATGCTATATTAAAATATGTAGACTTATTTCGAAGCATAGTAGAAAGTTCCCGTAGGTCTAGCCTGTCGAAGTGTGCCCGAGTACTAAGAGGTGGTTAGTGGATGTGGTGGAAAGAACTTCCAATGCATGCGAACCTTGGCTTTTGCGCTGTCCGTCACCTAATGACACCTAATGATGGCCGCCGAGGCTGATGTGCGCGAACAGAGGCCGCCAATGCTACTGATGTGCGCTAACAGGGGCCGACCGAAAAAGCGTATGTACCAGACGTATGTGATTTTGCCCCTTCCTGCTCCTTTGGTAGTCGGGCAATTGGCGAAGCGGGAACAAAAATCCCGGAAAACAACCAGCGTTTATGTATAGGTCTTTCCTTTAAATTGGGGGGCCTTCGAGACTTTGAGGTTTATAGAAAGGATGGTGGAGGATATCTAGTTTTCTGCACTACTAATAAATAGATTTCACCCGCTTCTCCACATCCTGTCTCTCATCAGGCGTGCAGGAACAATGGGTATTTTGGCTCCGGCGGCCTATCCGGGCTCTGGATTCTAGAAGTGAAAACGGCACTAGCAAGGGTGCCTTAGTCAGCGGTCCAGTGACGGTGTGGCTCAGTGTGTATCAATATTTCTGGGCAAGGAGGTG
>JANIPN010357076.1:0-14108 GCA_027478595.1 Erythroxylum anguifugum
GGGGTTGAGATGCGTTGTGGGATGGTGGGTGGAGGGGCGGTTGGGGGGTCTACGGCTGCGGCGATTACGGTGGAGGGGTGAGGGGTTGATTGATTGTATCGTCGGCTGATTGGGAATTTTTTGGTAGATGCATGCATGCAAGGCGTCATTGTTGAGAAGAGAGAGAGGCTATTATTGGGAATGGAATGATTCATGAACCCTGACGTGGATATGTTATGTGACTAGGCTCCATAGTTCAATACAGTTCGTACTTGTGTGAGCCCCGTTGTTCTGCGATCCTGGTACTGCATTGTTGTGAGAAATTACTGGTAAAAAAATTGAGTCGTTGTGGTGTGTCTGGTTTGGTTTCAAGAGAGGTACCAGTCTACGGCATTATCCGGTGTGTTGACTCCGTCTAGACTGATAGGTACAAAAGTCTACCCCGAGCACAAACACTGATACTCATTCTTGCTGGACTCTGAGATGCCAATCGAGCCCAATAGAAGTCAAGATCACTGCTTACCTTGCACCGCCGATAAAGTACGGGAGTTCAAAACACGGTGTCACGTTTAATTGTCCACGGCTCAAACCTGTCAGTGGGAGCGGATGAAATTCATGCCGAAAACCGAGTATAGGATACCTAAATGGTTATAGTATCTAAGTATCGAAGGGCGTGGCGGTATCGATAGTGGCATCGCTTAAAGGGACGGTGGATGATGAATCGATGGCACGTTAGCAGGGGGATAGCAAGCGAAAGAAGATGATGGTTTATTTCTAGATCAGGATATTGGGAACGGACATCGGTAAGAAAGTTGGCCGAGCCCCGTCCCCGCGAGAGGACGACATAGAGATCCATCAGGAATGCAAGCACGCTTCTTTGCCAGCTTACGGGATGGATGTTTCTCAACTACCTTCGTAAGCAGAAGAAGATTGTTGACACAATCAGCATCATCAATGGGTGTACATATCGAGTATTAAATAAGGGGGTTAGATGGACCGCGCAGCCGAGAATTGGATTCGTTCGCCAAGATACTACAAGACTTGGGATCCAGACAGCATGGCTCTCGTTTCAGCTGTTCACCGTCAGCGTGGGTTTGCTTTTGGGAGGGTTTGATATACATACGACATATCATCAACCTCATCTCAGCACTAAGGTTTGTTCGGGAGGTCCCAATAATTAGGCTCCCCGGGGGGATTACTACCCCTAGCCCCACTAATATCTACACTAAGATCGGCCGCGCTAGAGTAGTGGCCCCCTAAAGCCTCTTATAGTTTTAAGTAAGTTTCTGCGCTAAGTAAAAGCCATTTGCAACGAAGCCCAAGGCTTTGGCATTTTTGATGAAGATATTGGTTGGAGACGGGCTTGAGCTGAAGGGTTCCCGCCTGATTCGAATGTAGACTTCGATTTTCCTTGAAACTTCACCAACAACCTTAGATCGCACGTTATCTCTGATGACAACGGTAATATCCTTCCCCATTTTCGCTGGCATGGCACCAATAGATATAGAATTTGTATCGGCCATGGAAGTTAGCTTTGTAGAACTGATTGACGACTCTGGCGAGCATTCCATTTCGAGATGATGAATTCCTAGAGCAACCACAGTAAGAACTACTCGGTGGGCAAACGTGCGACCTGGGCAATAAGTAGCCCCACCACCGAATGGACGGTAATAAGAGCTTTTTGCAGAACTTCGACCGTTCATGAAACGCTCTGGGTGAAACATTTCGGGCTCGGGGCCCCAGGCTCCTTCGTCCAGATGGAGATGTCGTGAGGGAATAATTGCCATACCACCTCGACGTAGAACAGTTTCACCGATGCTAGTATCGTCAAGAACCGAACGGACGGAACCTGACATTGTATACAGCCTAAGTGCTTCGTTATATGTTGCCGTGAGAGTTGTGCATTTCTCGAGTCGCTGAACGAAATCCCCCCCTTGTCGAATTCACTGCTTGTTCAACTTCCTTCTTGATTTGATCTCGTAGACTACTATCGATGAGAATGTGGGCAATAATCCAGAATGTCAATTTGTACATGTTGCTACTGATACTGCGACACGATTAATTCAAATCGAGTTTTAACATTGACAGTCCAAACTTACACCCAAATTGGCACGACAAACAAAGCCACCATGTCTTTGTTGCTGATTCCGAGTCCTTTTATCCGGTCTTCTAGGGCATTCCGAGAAGAGACAAAGTAAACGGACGAGAGTCTTTCCCAAACCGTTTTCTAAACCATTTAGATACTGTTTTGCTTCTTGGATGGCTATAGAATACTCACATTCCCTGGGCAATCGTTTGGTCAGTACTGCGGAATAGCGAAATTACGTGACCTATTCCGGATTCAGTGACCCAATTCTTGCCTAGCTACTTCTGAATATGGCAACTCACCTAAGCCTACCTCGCTGTCATTAATCTAAATTGTTTATCTTGGTATAATTCGACGTACCTGGTATCCAGTATGGTAGGATCTTTGGTTCTTTTGGATACATGATGAAGCGAGCCCGAAAAGTCCACCCACTCCATATCATCAACCCAAAAGCAATCACGCCAAAGTCGAATACAAGCTTGGACCACGATGATGGGAATGGATCATTAGTGGGAGAGTACATTTGCACACTGCGCTACGCCAGCATGTCTGACATGTAGCGAAACATCAGTCATTGTAGATCACCAGATATAGTTCTCGGATATCGGTCAGTCAGATCAACTGTTAGAGAAGCGGCAAATTAAGAATACAGCCGTAACTGTACCGCCATGGTACCCCGCAAGCCAAAACTAAAGACGCTGCGGCTCGTGTCCGCGCAATAGCTCTCAAACTAGGCGCTTCGAATCGGTGACTAAGGCCCAAATAGCCACTCCAAGACCCTGCCTAGTAACGCAACTAGGGATACGTATTACCAAGAGGCATGATCCCAACGCGATAAGGGACAAGCTGTTTTGCGCTTTCAACAGAATGCCTTGTATCCAGGTGGCCAGGAGCTTGCGCTATGTAGCGTTTCAAGGCTTACTATCCAGCTCCGGCGGTAGCGATACGTAGGATCTAAGCAGAAGCGTTATAACGTCAGCAACTAAGCAAATATTGTACGGGTTAACATTGGACCTGGGGGGTATTGTCCTAAAGCTTAAGAAAGATAACTGGTCTGCGGCTGCGGCGGCGTCTAGCTACTAGTCCACTAGAGGAAATTTATGCGACCGATACTGAAAGGGTCGAAGCCTTGAACACGGGTAAGCCCTGAACACATGCCATAACGTAAATAGCTATTATTTGCTATCGCTCATCAATGGTAAAGACCGGAGGAATCACGGACACTTACTTGAAACAAAAATATATTATCTGAGCAAGAGCACCCATAGACTACGGAACGTTAAAATAGCCCATTTTTGATAGCCTGAAGCAAATTTATTCGAGACAAAGGAAGCTATGACGATGTATCAGTCTAACCTAGTGGCTTACGGGGTGAATTTAGTAGCTTACAGTGTAGCCAATTTCGATAGGTTTCCAAGTGATACGCAATCATGAGAATTATTCGCTTTGGCTTTCCATCGGTCGTAATTCGGAAATTTATTCAGCCGTACTTCTGATCAACTTTCCAGCGATCGTGATGTCACAGAACTCTAGTATCTAGGAAACAAGGGACCCTTAATGAGTGTAGTGCCCCTGAATGTTCCATTAAGATCAACTAGTGCGGCCGAAGGACTTGCATTAAACTTTTCTGTATCAATCTCTCGCCCAGTGTTACAGCATGCCTGCTATACCCGGCACACAAGGATAGAAATCGTCTGATTTACTGTGCTGAAACCCTAACTCCTCGTTTCCTCTAAAGTATGTCATCCTTTGTCACGCTTCTAGTAGAACATCCATACCGCTTCCATTTTGACCTTCAGTGGACGTTTTTGTTTTTTTTCCTGTAGGGGGGACGGGGTCTCAACGATTTTGATCTTTAGTTATCACTGCATTTAGGACAATGCGCACGGAGCTTCTTTAGGGCACCTTTGCATTGGCATGGTTTATGTATTGAGAATTGATCGCTTTGTCCATCTAACTACAATCGTACACGTAATGTACATAGTAGGGATCGGCTGCGATATTTAAGCAGATATCCTGGACCTTGGGAGCTTTTATTGGCTAACAAGCATCTTACTTCAATGTTTTCTTTAAGCCAATGAAACAAAGTCTAATTAAAATCGGGCTTCGAGCCCTAGATACATGACTGGCTATAGAATAAAAACAAGATATGCACTCTGCAGCGACATATGATATCATCCATGTTCTATGCAATTCAAACTCAGATTTTGGGGTGTTTATATTGTTCAGTAAGGACTGTAGTTACGATTCGTACAGTTCTTCCCATCAATGAATATTCCTTGCTGGTTTAAGGAAGTTAGGAGTGTGAGGAGATTATGGCTACTCGACCTCGCTTGTACAGTCGCACACAGTGTGCCCAGTGCAAAAAACGAAAAAAGAAATGCGATGAAGTAAAGCCCGTGTGTACTGCCTGTCAAAGGCTTCATCTTCCCTGCACTTGGGAGTCTCGGGAAGAAAGAAATGCAAAAAATGTGTTCATCAAAGACTTTAATCCTGCCTTCAAGGTTATAGAAAAGCGCCAGGCGAAACACGGGACACCTATGACACTGAATCTTTCTGGATTTCAAGATAATGTTTGTGCTACGTATGTACTTGAGACATGTTTCAAGGTATAGCTCAGCTAGTTTTTTTTTGGGGGGGGGCTTTAAGTTGAACTTTCTCCTAGGGATCAAATTTCGCCTTCGACTCTTCCGTCCCAAACGAAAACGGCCACACGGTTCGAACGACACTAGGCTTCGCTTCACCCGACAACTCGCTAGCATGGGGATGTATATTTGCCCAAGGTCTGCTATTCGCCGGCGCACGATATCGCGAAAGCCGCCTTATAAAGGCCGGTACGATTCAACACAGCAAAATGACAAAGAGAATCAATGCCGCGATAGCTGATCCATCAGAGAGATTCAGTATGGATACTATCGCTAGCATAAATAATATTGGAATAGTGGCCGTGAGAGAAAAACATTCCACCTGCATTGTTCGAAGCGACTAACTAAACCCAGCTGAGTAGAACTCCTACAGAGTCCGAAGGTGTGACAGATGAGGCTTTCTTCCATAGCGCTGGGCTTGCAGCTCTAATAAGTATGATGGGACCGGAACGATTCCAGAACGAGCGCGCTCTTGCATTGTTCGAACATATGAGATACGCTTTAGTTATTATCGCGATTGAAAGTAAGCGACGGTTAGAATTATCTTCACAGCCATGGCAAACGATTCCTTGGACGTATTCCAGACATGGTAAGGACAGTATGCAGCAACTTCTAGATATATTGTGCACTCTCGTTCCACTGCAATCGGTCATGCCGTTACATTTACAGCCTGGATTGGTATATGATGCCGAGCCCGTGATCGGTGAGGATACTTGCCACACACTACAAAGCATCTACATGAGGCTCCATAGTTGGCGGTATGATTTCGGGAAAGCTTCAGATCTCAATTTGAATCCCGAAGATTTGCCTTTTGATGCATTCGGCCAAATTCGCGCGCGGACAGCTCCTAGCACCGTGCAGGCCATTAAAAACAAAGATTTCTATGCACTTGGAATTTTCAACATGATACTTCTATACCTTTGTCGCATTGAAGTAAAGAATTTTTGGACTCTACAATCAGTATTCGACTTCGATGAGGTATGCGGGCCGGTCATATTCGAAGCACTAGACCCTTCTTTAATCACGCCTACGGGAGTAGGTGTCGAGAGAGGAATAATAGCCGCATCGGAGATTATGAACATCTGGGAATTCATTGCTCACGATGGAATGATCGGCATGGGTACGATCTACCTGACACATCCGCTGCGTATAGCTCACGCATTTCTGTCCGACTTTAGCAGCGGCGGCTCTGGAAATGTATACCAGGCTATTAAACAAATAAAGAATTTTTGGAGTGGTGGTGTGTAGTCAACATCTACTTTGGCCCAACAGTATGCACATAAAACTCATAACCATACTGTAGTTATTGGTGGTAGAAAGTAGATATTATATAAATTACGCGCCGTATCTAGCCCGAAATATTTGTGTTCCCAGAGGTCTAAAAACACTGCCCACCTATCTCTGCGCCGCCGAAAAGTGCCACAATTAAATCAAATATAACGCCCGAGCGCTTAATAAAGGCTTTACGGCACTTGAATTTGCTATTTTTAAAACCTTCATGGGACTTAGTAGGGAAATTTAGCCCCTACCGAAAGCGAATAATTGGAGCGCTTTTCCAGCGGGGCAAGGGGTGGAAGCTGCTCATCCTACTCGCTTATATCTATTATGCCATGGCGTTCAATTTAAATTTACAGCCTTCAGATGTTAATTTTAATTGCAGTCGTTACTAGGAAACAAATAGATAGTATTGAAAACGAACTATTGAAGGAAATCTCTAACTCCAGGCTCTATATCATCTAATATTTCATTTAGTTCTTCCCAAACTCTTGTATTGATTGATTGGCCAGATTTGGTCTTTTTGACTGTGGCCGGGGTTTGAATCACCATATCTAGTTTTCGATAATGAGCTTCTTTCTCGAGGAGCTACCAACAGCCAAACTTAGGGGCTCGAGGTATCGGATAACTTACCGTTGATATATTTTCCGTGTCTCTCAGGTTTTCCACCCGCTACAGCATCAACTAGGGCGAAAGCTCCCTCTTCTGTCGACCTTGCTAACATCTTCTCAAAAATGCTGTCGCTAAAGCCTCTGTCTCGGATCAACTCCGATACACAGTAGCCCGGATTCACGAAATTCAGCGTGACGCTAGGTTTATCACTCTCGGTGAGAGCAGCGGCGAGTTTCTCGCCGTAAATAATGACAAGAAGCTTTGAGTCGTTGTATCGCATATCGAAATCTTTGACAGGCTCCTTGAGGGCTTCAAAGATACGGGGACTTGACCTAGCAGAGAGCTTTGCAAGATTGTGTAATGCAGAGGTGAGTATAGTCATTCGCGGTGTCACTGAGAAGCGAGAAGCCGTCTCTTGCATTTTAGGTAATAGCATCAAGGCCATCAGATATGTAGAGATAACATTCACCGTAATTGTAGTTCTGAGTGTGTCAACAGAAATCCAGACGGTCACCGAGTTTCCGGAAGCGATGAAAGGGATGACTTACTCATGGCCTTCGGCCTCGTCATGCTTGATCGGCCAGAGTCCAGCATT
The DNA here is from genome assembly GCA_027478595.1 of Erythroxylum anguifugum. Taxonomy (NCBI): domain Eukaryota; kingdom Viridiplantae; phylum Streptophyta; class Magnoliopsida; order Malpighiales; family Erythroxylaceae; genus Erythroxylum; species Erythroxylum anguifugum. The sequence goes on from JANIPN010357076.1 coordinate 7,193, forward strand.
TTCGATGACGGCGTCTATGCGCTCCAGATTATTTGCTTTCTGCACAAACGATTTGACCGAGGCATAGTTCGAGAGATCGACTTGCCAAACTTCTGTCACGTCCTTTCTCCCTGTCGATTTGTCGATGTAGTCTTTGGCCTGCTGGCCCTTCTCCACTGTTCGAACGGCGAGGATCACTTTGGCAGCTTTAAGTTCCACCAATATGCGAGCTGTCTCTCGACCCAGACCAGTATTAGAGCCTGTGACGATAACAGTTTGGCCATCGAAAGAGATTTTGGGATCTAGAATTGGCTTGATAAATATTTGACTGTGGAGAATTTTGAGCATTGTCGTTACTACTGCGACTGTTTCTGAACTTGCTAGTGGAGATATGTTAAACTATGATGTTGCTATAGGTGTAATAATGATTCGCTTAGGAAACTGTAAGAACCGGCAAACTTGAGCTTTATTATAATCCGTGAATCAAGTGTGATACTGAGATCAGGTGGCCATGAAGTTTCGAGAAGCACATAGCCCTAACCCTGGCATCGGCTTAATTCCATGGGCCAGTCCATTCAAAAGGAAAATCGGAAATCTCCGTGAAAAGTCCGCTTCTCTCCCGTTCAAGCCTTTGACTACATAGTAAAGAGAGATGCTCTTATGTTGTGGTTAACACTAGGTAATTTTGGATTGCGCAGACTACGACAAGCCTGGCGTGGCGCTGGGTGGTTGACGATATCGATGGTGATAATGGGCCAATTCATGGACGAAAATTGTAAGCATGTCGATTGATGGCTTGATTTCCGGCAGCAGGAAAATCACATCTAGTGACTCCAATCGTCCTATATCCGGTAGAGTGGTGCCTGGACCAAAATCTCGGCCGAGAATAATTGTAGTAATAATTTAGAAACTCCATGGGGTGGTGTTAAATTGGAACAGGTAAGATATACGAGGCGTGGTTACACTAGGAAGCTTCTTATTGGATTACAATCAAGTTTATGCAACAAGTGTATAGAACCTCATTCAAAAGGTGAACGTTTTTCTTCCGATCTCGACTCTCGGATGATCGCCTGCCACAACTTTGTATGGTTTTTGTTCAGTCAACCATTTATCCAACGCAAAAGAAGATATAGGTAATACGCAGGAAACCGGAGCAAACTTTCAGAGGAATGATTTCTCTGATGTACACATTTTCTCATTTGCGCACGATGGTTTAGACAGCGAAATATCGAAGACTGTGGTTGAAATGTACCACATCTGCGGAATAGCGCGGACATGTTAAACATATCCGCTTGTAGAGTCATATTTCGCGGCCCCGAAATGCACCAAATTTAGTGTACCGACTAAGCTTTTTATACCTTTTGAATGATGTAGCCTTTCGGACCAAATTCATTTCCGGATCTATTTTTGACCTTCAAAATTTTGGATGTATTTGATGTGGAGGATTTTGAAATTGGGACCCCGCTAAGTTGCAATAAATCCTCTGTCTGGCACTGAGCATCGCACACAACAGAGTTACTTATATGATTGTCTAGATCAACGCGCAGTTAGCGGACTTCGGTAGGTAGTAAATTTATCAGTTTTAGTTGAGCAATAGCCTCCATCTACTGTACTCGGAATTCATTGAACGCTTATGATGCGCTCGGATGGATCGAAGGTCTCTAGCCGGATCGAATCGTTCTCCGTGGACCCACTAAAATACTTATTTACGTCTATGGAGAAGCTCCTGTAGGCGGCGATAGATGATCATCCAGGTTGATGAGCAGATCTTTTACACTTGTCACATCCTTGTTTCTAATAAGAAATCTATATGGCCGCTTATGAATTGAACTCGAGCCTTCAATGTTTGTATCCAGGACGCTTTAGCCTCAAATACACGACCGTGTAGTAGAACGATGCGAAAGGCTTTGTACCAATGGATGTATTTCACATAGTAATGTCAAGTAAATTTAATGTCACACCGATGACGTTGCGTCGGGAAGCCCTGGGCGGATCAACGTGGAAAGTATATCAATAAATATCACCCATGCGATCACGGAGAGCGTAAGAGATGTTCACTACCACGATAAACTATAATATTAACAAACAGGACATCTGTGAAACCTGTAAATCTACCCATAAAGCCTAGATTCAGGCTCGGTACCATCAACCAACTCGTCCTTTCATTCTTTCTTGGTAGATCCCGCAGCCCTTGGGCGGTTGAGATAAATTGGACACGACTTTTGGGACTGGCAACGGCGATTTCTAATACCAAACCACAACACCTAGGCGGCGATGCGCGGGGGGGAAGGGGGGAAGGAAGCGACCATGGTCGCTTGGGCAAGGCTTACACGTATGGTATTGGAACCTCAGCTGTCAACTACAGCTCGAGAACCAAAAGACAGGCATAAAGATACGGCTATGAAGGTGGATGTAGGCCTGATGAGTACCGCGTCAAATTGGAAAGGTCTAACCGGTCTAGTTCTGGAGGACCTCATCGCGTGGCGCACGTGTAGCTTGCCTGATACTAACCTGCTGAAGAAACTATTCCGGAGGGGTGTCAAGCACTAGACCCGGATCATCCTACTAAAAGGTCATGTACAGTAACTATATACGATAAATGACATATATGTGAACCTTAGCTATAAGCTTTCGAAGATGGTATTGGAACTGCCGTCTAAGCACGGAAGGAAATTAGAGGCGACGTAGGCAAACTAGACTGGTGCGAAGCTCATCCAGGGCAGGAACGAGGAAACAACGGACGCCATTGACGCGGGTAATAGCCAAAGCAAAGGGCCCAGACCGACGGTCTTTAAAGTTAAAAGTAATACTAACTCAAATCAAGCAGCCGGCAACTTACCCAAGACCACGAAAAGAGCAATACTACCGCAAGGCTGTTCTACAAAGACGTCTTTCTCAGAAGCTTTAGCCTGATCTAATGCGGGCGCAGTGGCCTAGGCGTTCTCCTTACAAGCTGGTTTGTTTTGTTGCTCGTGCGGCTTGCATGCGGTAAAGCAAGGGACCCCCGCTCGCGACGCCAGCCCATTACAACCGCTGGTGCGCACTAGTTGCGTGCTTATCTTTGTGGTGCCTGAGAAAAAGGTCAGCACCGTCACAATCACATCGTTCAGAACGGGAGTCTCTGAGAAATGCTCGATGTTAAGCACTGAATGTTGTTATCTGACTTTTGTATAAGGTCCTGTGCTTCTAATTGCGTAAAGGAAACTGATTCACCCGTGTATGGATTGCCCAATGTGCGGAAGGCGGTCCTGGGTGTCAGTGTAGCCTTGTGCTAAGCAACCCCGGGCTAGCCAGCCAGCCACAGCTTTGCGCCCCTATCTATTCGGGTACCCCCCACAATTTTGTGGCAGCCAATCAACTTTCCGGAAAGACAGCATTTCGCTGCATTTTTGAGGTCTAGAATTCGCGACTCGCGCTATCAAAATGAAGAAGCGCTCTCCAATAAGCAAATATGTATCGAACAGCATTGTGTAGGATGAAGTTTGTATGACATCTATTCCGTGTGATCACGGAAGCCGCATTTTGCGCACCGCATAGCGATCTCACAGAAGTGATATCTATAATCGGCATCTGATGTGGCTTCGGTCTAGAATTCCATGGTAGGGAACGAACCCGAGACCGAGGATGTACTGTGGGCTCAGGCTTGGATATAAAGACGTACACTTTGTCCGTGGTGATACGGAATTTCCAAGGCCATTGACTAAGATTCTTCATACTAATACAGATCAGCTCTTAGAGTTACAAGCCCTAACACTAAGATTTTGAGCCTACTTCTATTAACAATGAGTTCCTTCGATGATGTTGAGAAGGCCCTGCCTAAGGGTCCCGTGGTTGAAGTCAAGACCATTCAGCATTCAGCGACGTCTTCGAGTCATTCGTCAACCAAATCTCTCAACAAAAAGAAGGCAGAGCACGAAAATCGACTCAGAGTGTTCCAAGCCTTGGTTGGAATACAATTTCTAGACGTCGGGGGAGTTCAACTTTCTCGCCGCAAGAGGAGGGAATTACATCACCGTATGCACGAGGGTAGCTATAGCCCTACGAACAGGAACAAGGACCATGCGAATGAGAAGAGGAGTAGTTCTTGTTGGAACCCATTCAGGAGGGGCCCTACCCGCAGGAACCTAGAAGACGAGATAGAGGATGACAGCTCCTGGAACCTATTTAAACAAAACCATATTCACTGGAGAAACCGTGGCCTTTACGAGCGCGCTGTCAGTCAAGAAAGGGCAAATCGAATCCTTTGCACCATGTCTTACTACATAATTACCTGCCTGTATTTGCTGCAAATACTTCTGGCGGCAACCTTTACTGCTCTTTCTTCTTATCAACAGTCTTTGTCTCGCACCCTCACTGGTCTAGGCGCTGCAAATACAATCGTTGCAGGTATTCTTGCCTGGCTCACTGGACAAGGCATGCCGATCCGCTTCCGCCGAGCGAGGGATCGGTATCGATGCGTTGTGAAAGCGATTGAGATGTCGGAGCGAACATTTGCGGAGATTGACCTCATCGACTGGAAACGAAAGGGGTTGAAGGAACCGCACCCGGTTGATGAGCGCGATAAACTTGAAAAGATGTTTGAGGATGCAAGAATCGATCAGGAAGCGAATTATCCGGAAGTTCACTATGATCATGCCGCTCAACAAATGTCGCAACACAACAAGGACTATCCAGTCTTGATAGAGAAATTGACAAAAATGTTGAAGGAGAAGGGAGTTGACCTTTCGGAAGCGGAGGCTCCCAAGGAGAACGAGTGATTTTTGATGTTATGTTCATGTACAGTATCTGGTTTGGAGGAGTAGTGATTTGTTCTTCATGTAATAAACATAGATTAGCACTTTAATACATCTGTCTCAAAGATTTTTTCCAATACTTGTGTATGACGCATCGATAGGTACACTTAAACGTATCTAGCACCAGCGCGACTCGTCCAACGTCTTCTATATGATCGGGATCCGGGTAAAACTGGCAAATGAATTGAATACTACTTTCCGATCCAGTAAGTGACCTCGCCGTATACTCCCCGTCGCTTAGTTCCCTCGAACTCAGTTAAGCTAAGCTGATTCGATCCTTCAGTTTCCAGCTAGACCCAAAACAATATCCCCAATAAGAGTAATCTCCCGTAATCACTGCTCACCGATGCGCTAAGCAGTTCGCTGATAGACGATGCAAAAGAGTCGTATTTGTTTTTAACGATAGAATCGGTAACTTTCCGTAACTTTGTTTAGCTCGTACGTGCCACCTTCAGCCCTATTTATCTGGTGCGTTATGCACAGCTTAGTCGGACTGGCAAATTTCACAATCGTAACTAGATCTGAAACCCGTGAATCCTTGCCACCGATGATCCGTCCATAGATACACTTTAGTTCCCGTAGTCAACCCTCAAAGAATTGTTCCTACTTGTCCACGTGATGAGACCCTTGACGGAGATACTGCCATTTACGGTAAGATTTGTAGGTGGCATTCAAACTGTGATGACACTTCCCCTGGCTAGCCGTCAAGCCTTAACATCAGTGCTGGATTCACCTACGAGTACTCTAGATCCCGCTGACATCTGTTTCATATTCGGCGCACGGGATACGCTTTGATAGAATGACGTGCTTAACTATTCTACTGGCCACAAAAGACTCTTAATCCCATGTAGTGGCATTATCAATTCATTATCTCGGCCTCAATTATGCCTTCGCCATGGTCAGGTGGAATCCAAAAATCGACCACTTTAAACCCTCCCGAATGCAAGAGATATTCCCATTGAGTACGCGTTCTCTCCATACCTGCATGCATGCACATCATGTGAATGTCAAACCCAGCTTGCAACCTAGAACAACTCGTATCTGGCATTACAAAATCGTGAATAAGAAGCTTTGAATACCCTTTGGTCATTGCCGGTGCTAGATTGTGTAATATCCGACGACAATCATCGTCAGACCAATCGTGAAAAATGCGAGAGAATAAATATGATCTCGATCCTACTAGAATTAATTTTTATTGCGAAGAATGGGCATGCTTAAATAGGTAATGTTTACGGCTTACCTGCGACAGGCTGTGGCGTAAAGAAATCATAAGCTTGACGATCGATATTTCTGTCCAAATAAGCAATATCATTAACCACAGAAGTTGTATCCTGAAGAACAATCTTTCCCGTGTCTTGAGGGAACTTTTCGAAGAACTCTTGAACGTTCTGGCCTTTGCCTCCGCCGACATCGACAATGACCACCGAAGTTCGGTCTAGCCCGGTGAGAAGATGCGACTCAACTGGAAACCATTCGGTCCAAGATTTATTCAGCCTGTGGAAGCTATCTAAATGCTTAATGAAGTTGTCAAATACTTTGGGGTTTCGACTCCAATATTCGAATGTTTCGAGCTTTACATTGAATGCGTATTGGTAAAGACCATTGTGTGGATCACTTGGGCATTTTAGACCCTGTTGTTCTAGGAACTCGGGAAGTTTCGCCATACAGTTAGCAGATTGGTCCCAGCTATATATGTCAGGTTTGCGTCCATATCGTGCTTGGTGTCTGGAAATCATACATACAAATGGATTCCAGAGGCCGTCATCGCGGCACTAGCCATGAATTCTGTGACCTGTGAAGCTGCATACGTATTACAGCTAATTTCCTTCACCAAGCCAACAGCTGCTATGACTCTCAACACACGCTCTACAAGCAGAGGTTGTGCGCCAGAGTCTTTTGCAAGCTGCGCTACAGTTTTCGGTTCTTGACTCTCTGTTAGTTTCTGGTAGACGCCCAGCTGTATAGCAACTCTGCTGCATACGGCATAAGTGGCCTAGATGCAGCGGTTAGCCCTTGCCGGTACCCAAAAGTAACTCAGTTACCCAGAGAATGGTTTCGAAAGCAACATCTTGAGGCTCTTCTAGAGCTGTCGCGATTCGTTTTGCGACCTGAAAAGCTTTCTGTCGTACAGCTACGCTCTCCCG